>OY292405.1:21857703-21941940 GCA_958496205.1 Idaea biselata | reverse complement strand
ATACAGATTAAAAAGTAAAGTAAAACAATAATAAGAAAATTAAATTACAAATTACAAAAATAAATAAAGTACCTACCATAAAAAAAAAGGAAAATATGTAATCTAGATAAGAATCTAGACGTCACAATTATTTTCTATTTTCGCTCCGGTGAGCGAGCATCCAGAACCGGTAGATAGGACTCCGCAAATCCTCAGACAGGCATTGCAGTATTACATTATTCGATCTTCGTATTCTATCCCAGAAGGAAGCAATACGAGATCGAATAACTGCAAAGAAATCAGGAACCCGTGCATCAGAAAACATGCCTGACGCGCTGCAGCATCTTGACTTCTTCATAAGAATGCGAAATGCGTCATTATATTGCACTCTTATGGCATGATGGGCACTTCGGGAATAATCTGTCCAAAGCTGGCACGTGTATAGGCACATGCAATAAGCCTTGAACAGAGTAACCTTCACCTCCTCGGTGCACTTTGCAAATCTACGCGCGAGCATGTTGCATCTGATGGACAGGTTCCTTCTTTCCCGTTCCATATCTAAGTCGTCCTTCATGGTGTCGGTCATGATATGGCCTAGATATCTGAACTGTCCCACAACCTTCACCGGCGAACCCAACAAGTATACATTAGGTACAGTCTCCGGACCCTTTCCTGCACGAAAAACAAGCATCTCTGTTTTGGTGACGTTGTATTTAAGGCCATGTCTGACAGCGTACTCCTCACAGATGGTCAGTAGCCTTCTTAGACCTCTGACTGAAGGGCTGAGAAGCACCATATCGTCAGCGTAACTAAGGTTATTGACACATACGTTACCAATATGACATCCGATTTTGGTGCTTCTCAGCTCTCCAATCAGGTCGTTAACGTAAAAGTTAAAAAGGTCCGGTGACGTAAGCCCCCCTTGACGTACCCCGCAATCCAACCTGTATTCGCTGGATGTCGTGTCGCCCCATTTTACTACGTTGGTTTGGTTTCCGTACCAGTATTTAAATATCTTCAGGACTTCAGTCGGGACCAGAGTCGAGGAAAATTTGTTCCAGAGAACTTCATAGTTCACCAGATCAAATGCCCGACTCAGGTCCAGGAAGCATGCATATATCGAGGTGTCACGTGATCGGTAATAGTTAACCGTGTGCTTCAGACTAAAGATAGCTATATCCGTCGAAAGCGCTGGACGGAAACCAAACTGCGCGTCATCTATCTGTACATTGTTCACCAATAAAGGCTGCAAAAGCCGCTCAAATATTTTACCAATTACAGTACCCAAGGAAATGGGTCTGTAATTACTTGTACTAGCAACATTACCGGTTTTGTTTTTTACGATCGGTACAACAACGGTCTTCATAAGATCCACAGGCAAAAAAGAATATTTGAGACACTTATTATAAAATTCACATAATTTTATATAGATCATATCACCAGCACTACAAATATGCTCGAGACTAAGCCCGTCATGACCCGGCGCCTTGCCTCGTTTCATACTTCGCACGGCCTTCACTACATCTCTGACATGAAGTAAGTCATTATTGATGCCACAGATGTGCGCCGCCGGCGAAGTCTCGGGCACACCTACAGGCAGCTCAGACTTGACCTTAAATCTGTTTACGAACAATTCGGCAATGTTTTTCGGATTGTGCTCACCATCGACAGCCACCGGAAGTGCTTTCTTCTGATTAAGATTTTTAGTTGCGTTCCAAAATTTTACAAAGTTTTTATTATGTCTATGTGTAACTAATATGTCCATTCTTATTTTTTCCTCATTAGATTGACACCATTTTAACTTATTTTTAAATTTACTACGTGATTTAGCCATATTACTGTACAACTCTCCAGTGGACGGTCTGCCGGCGAGTACCCAGCATTAAATATTTGTTTTATTTTGTTTTTAGTATTTGTTGTTGTAGCAATAGCAACAGCTACAGCAATACATCTTCTGTGAAAATGTCAACTGTCTAGCTATTACAGTTCATGAGATACAGCCTGGTGACACACAGCGAAGGCTTAGTAATAGGGTCCCGTTTTTACCCTTTGGGTACGGAATCCTAAATAAAAACCCGGCCAAATGCGAATCTCGCTCACGAAGGGTTCCGTACCACTATCGCAATTGGGGACGGAACCCTAAAATGGTTTACAACAACTTTGATTCAAAGAAAAACTGAAACTTATAAGAAACTCTTTGGTCAGTGAAGGCAAACTAGTATATTTGACAGATAGGGCAGCCATTTTGAATTCCATGACCAACTCGATTTGACTCGACCAATCAGAAGCGACCTCACATCGTACTAGAATTCCCTTGTAGTTTTTGAAACACGTTTGTTGTATGGGAGCCCCTTTTAAATAATTGTTTTATTTTGTTTTTAGTATTTGTTGTGATAGCGGCTACCGAAATACATCTTCTGTGAAAATTTCAACCTTCTAGCTATTACGGTTCATGAACCCTAAAAAACGTAAGTAAGAAAGTAAATGTTACTAAAGTGTAAGTAATATTAGATGGTTGCAGCGAGTACCGCTACCGACCTTGTTGCCATCATGTGCCGCGTCGTCGGGGCGGTCCCCGAGCAGGCCGCGGCGTGTGGTGGAGCCCGAGCCCGAGCCCGAGCCGGAGTCTCGCCGCTCGGCCCGCTCTTTACGCTCCTCTCTAAACATTACAAATCAAATGTTACATCTCTTACTGATAAATGACTTTCTGTTCTCTTCACTTTGTACACTTCACTACCTTAAGCTATGTTCTTTCCTTTCCATTGAGGTCTGTCGGGAGAAAACTCTTACAGGGTTAGACTCACCTTAGTATATAGTTGTATGTCTTTTTTTTTGTAAAGTAATTTCTCTTGTGTACTGAATAAATAAATAATGTCCTAAATGTTAAAAGTCCTACTGATCTATCTATCTATACTATACTTTTTAAACTTACACGATTTCCGTCAATCATTATTATTAGACACGGGTCTTCTCGGGACCACGGCCGGTGTGACCGTTTGCCGACACGTCGAGGTAATTAATCAAAATGATTATCTATAACGCGATCTAGACCCAGGTCTAATAATAAACGAGTATCTTTATTCACACTTATGATTTTTTATAATTTGCGAGTAAAATTGTTATAGAAATTGGCCTCATACATATTGGGTTCGGCTCTACACACGCGTGCCACAGGCCTGGGGCCCTGCAGCCCCGAGATACAAGGTACCCGAGGAACAACAGTTACCTGTACCGGCGGCGGTCGGCGTCGCGGTCGCGGTCGCGGTGGCGGTCGCGCTCGCGCCGCGGCGACTCCTGCCGACCGCGCGGTCTCTCCTCGCGGCGGTCTCGCTCGCGATTCTCTGCTACAAACAACATTTATTTATTTTTAGGAGAACCAACAGCTGCATAACATTATAACTTAAAAATCTAAAAAAAAGAGAATCAATTAGAGGTTCCCACGAATAGAATAATACATCATAGAAGTATTATAACGTACATACAAAAACATGTATAGTATGTAGTATAACCGTTGTCTTGTACCCATAGTACACGTCTAGTGCTTTGTTTGGGGCTAGATTGAGCTGTGTGTAACGTCCGCGTCGTGCAATTTATATATTTACTAGCTGACCCGGCAAACGTTGTTTTGCCTTATAAATTATAGATAGTAGCCGATCCTCAGACCTACTGAATACGTATACAAAATCTCATAAAAATCGGTCAAGCCGTTTCGGAGAAGTACGGTAACTAACACTGTGACATGGAAATTTTATATATTAGATTTTATTATAAAAAAAAATACGGTTGACGCTGAGCGGGATTCGAACCACGCATCTCTTCTTAATCCGGGGGCAATGACTTAAACAGTTAGTCCACCGGCGTCGGTGGCTTACACGCAGAATCTTTGCATCTGTATTTTAACATCTTTTCATCATCATTTTGCGGCACCTCAATGGCAAACATGCCTAAGTTGTAGGAGATGGTAAAATACAGATGCAAAGATTCAGCGTGTGAGTCACCGATGCCGGTGGACACGGTGGTGGGTACCGATGGTGAGACTTTTTATCCCAATATTTCCACTCCCAGTTGGGACTTACGCGGTTTAAATCGCGGGGTGCAGCTAGTAATCTATATCTATAAAATGCTTTGTCCTGACTGACTGACTGATCAACGCACAGCCTAAACCGCTGATAGTAGAAAGCTGAAATTTGGAGAGTGTATGCTTTATGTGATGTAGACATCCGATAAGAACGGATTTTTGACAATTTCCACGGGATCGGCATTTACGCGAGTAAAACCGCGGGACACATCTAGTCTTTAATAATACTCATTGAAAATAGATGTTGCACTTACCCGGACCCGTACCTCTCCGGTCATCTCTGTGTGACTCTCTCGGCTGGGGCTCCGCTGGCGGCAGCTCGGGCTCCGACTCGCCTTGTGAATCCTGCGGCAAACACACACAACGTCAACTACATCTTTACAACGACAAACAAAGAAATGGTTCTTTGTTCAATAATTTTCTTTGACAAACATTATGAAGGACCACTATCCTGCCATATTTTACTGGACTCAACCATTGAACTATTATATAGGTACTATAATATAATTATATACGTTTTTTAATTGTAGACTATGATTTGACACATCTTCCTGAAGAAAAAATGTCAGATTGTAGTCTGAAATTAAAAAACGAAGTATAGTACTATTAGGTGATGCCTCAAACATTTTCCATGTTCCTTTTACGCGAAATATATATAAAAAAAAACAGCTGCAGCGCTGACAATATTGTTACGTCTATCATAGAAATGAAATGACAATTGCTGCTAGTGTATCGTTGAATTTGAGGTAGCGTTGCTTCAGTGGCTTGTTTCAACCGTCTTCCTTCTGATGTTATACTGTTAAGTTTGAGATTAATGGGCTCGATTTCTTGGGGATAATATAATATCAACCTCTCTATCTATCTCTGTGTATAAATTCAAGCTTGCACAGATGTTGCACTATGCAAGTGACAGAGAAAGAGAGATGTTAATATATATAAATCTTCCTGCTTCATGATTACTTTCCTGTGGCTACTACAGTAGTTTTTCACTCGTTTTTGTACACGTAGTTGTAAAACGTGTGAAAGGTGCAGTGAGTATTTTGCTTTCTCTCCCACTCATGGGGTTTAAGAGTGGACGAAGTGCTGCGCATCATTGCTATCGATATTGCAACTTGCTCACCGATCTATTGTAACTATGACTGCTGTGCATCGAGTGAAAAATTGTACACATTTATAAACTTTATTACTTCTTCATATAAAACTGCAGAAGAGATTTTGGTGAAACTGATAGCTGAAATAAAATCACGTGTTTTCAAAATTCATACTTCTTCCTTGTGTGGTCCACACATTTATGTGGTTCATATAGTATAGTTGCTAAAGCAACTACTACTGCACCTTACTAGGTGTGGGGTGTGAATCAAATCAATTAATATCCGTTTTAAGCATTGAATTTCAGTAAGCCATATTTCAATTTTAAAATAAATGGTACAGATTTTGAAATTGTTAAAATGTATTGAACCGATTCCAAAAATTCTTTCACCAATTATTTACGAGCTCGCTTTCCGCAAATGACCTCCTCAAATTGGGTCCATTTTGCGTGATGGTTCATTTTGTTAGTGGGAGAACCACCCCTTGCTATTCGTTCACCAATAGAAAGTTACATAACAGCACAGGCTACTTTTGATCCCAATATTCCCACAGGATCGGGACTAACGCGGGTGAAATCACGGACCGCAGCTATATTTAAATAATTAAATACATAAATGGGCAACAAATTAGAAACAATGTTACATACATTTTGTGTGAAAGATTGTTTTTACTTATTCACCCATTACTATACGAAGTTTATGGCTAGTCCTTCACGCGAAAACCTCAAACTAAAACTCGAATTCAGAATGTAGATTAGCTGAAGACCTAGAATAACACATAGGCTACTTTTATCCCGAAATTCCCGGAGGATCGGTACTAATGCGGGTGAAACCGCGGGTAGCGCAGCTAGTAGTAATGATAAAAATAAATTATTTTACCACTAAACATTCCATATTGAAAGGGTAAAAACGGGACCCTATTTTATAATCATATGATGACACCTAGTGGCAAATAATCAATTGAAGAGCTAGGTTCTCCTTGAGTGGTATAAAAACTACCAAATAATAAAGATGTAGTTTTTGGTATTTCTAAAAATAATATAGAAAAAATGCATTTCCAAAAATTGCACAGTGACAAGACTTGTTCAGAATTCATTTAGTATTCAATGAGGGCAATGTATAGAATACATGATCATTTTGAAACCTAAAACTATGATTTTAGTGTGAACCACAAGAAACTCATGGGGGTTTACTTTTTAGTGATCATGTTTGTATTACAAACATATATTATAAATTTAGTTTAATATTATGTTGAGACCTTCTTTATTGTCACACTAACCTAACTAACACACACTGTATAACTACAAGTCTCGTCATGGTGCAATTTCTGAAACATGACATCTGCATACCTATTCCAACATTGCATTTTCTATAACACATAAATGTTTAAGGCTAAATAAATATATCAAGTTAGTACCACATTTCCTTTAAGTTACTCTTATGTCTAAGTACTTACATGCAAGCCTACGCGGGCTGTGATTGGGGGGACGGTGGTCGAAGCAGGCCCACTCTCGAACTCGGGGGTATTTTGACTTTGGTTTTGTGTCAATTTATAATATGGGTAACATATAAAATAAAAGTGTTAATATCATCGTTGAAAACAGGTTTCTTTCGGGCGTTTTCTTAAATCGGACTTGAAAATTGATTGAATAGGTAGATATATAAATTGAAGTTGAATTCAAACTAGTTTGATGCAAGTATTTAGATCATAGATAGGTAAGTATATATAGTTAAAGATGGTGCGATTTTTACTATTTATCTACTGATTATCAAGTTTTTTAAGATAGCTAGGGTGTTCTACGGTGTATGTTGTTTTAATTACCTCGCTCATGTCCATGTTTACGTCATCGTAGTTCGTGTCGTCTTCCTTGCGGCGCGGGCCTCCGCTGCTGCCTCCGGACACCTACAATATCATTCTATTGTCAAGCAGAGAATGTAGATTAATATCTGTTACTCTCAAACGCTTACAGTTCTAGTAGTAAATTATTATTTTAGCACGAAATGTGCACTAAAATTGTGCCAAAAATGTTTTTTCAAGGACGCTAAAAATGAAACTCACCGAAGAGCGATAATTCCCGTAACGATCGTTTTCAACCTCATCATCGCTTCCATATCCAACAAGTGAATCCATTGTGTTATTTTACTGGTGATTTTAACGAGTTTGCTCGATATTTTTACAAAAAAATATTAAATTTTCTGCACACAGAAACCAACAAAACAATATGGTGGAAAGTGAATGAAATGACCTACTATAGACAAGAATAGAATATTTTTTAATGAACGAATGATTATATTCGGATATGTACAAAAGTGTCAGGTATCATGGTAATCGATTCTCAGAATTTGAAATATAAATTCAAGAAATTGCTTCTAAGTGGCCATCAGCTTCAGAATAAATACTTAAATAATATTGCGGGTAATATATTTGTTAGGAGCTTTGGTAAAGTTAAGCATCGGTCGGTAATAAAAAAATAAATTAATTGTGTTTTTGACAAATAGAAGTTTTCATACGAGTATCCGAACAAGCTAATCTTTTCTCTTTGCTTTTTTTCAATATGGCGGAATCATTGACCGCCGTTCGGACGTCTGACTTTGTGATTTTTCAACAAAATTAAAAATTCGTATTGCGAAAAATAATAAATGTGTAACAATTGTATTTGAGCAAGTTTGTGCTTTATATTGTGATAAAATCTAGCCTAATTTTCGGATCTAAGGAACCCAATTAGAAGGAAAAAAATGGTAATGATAGTTTTTTGTTTTGATACTTTTTACAAACTAAACTTCATTCGTATTTGTGTTTTTCACGTTTATTTACTTCATTTTAGTCATGTTATTCGGTCATATTACAAATTTATCGAAAAACATTACTATAAGATTCCAAAAAAAGCATTTTTTTGTGGATTTTTTCTTTGTTTTCAAGTTTTCTAACCAAAAAAAGAAGTGTCGTAATGTGGTGTCGATCTCACATGTTATTTATTTCCGATGTTTCTTCCCAAAATGCATTATTTCTTTGTGATATAGATGCGTTAATTATGCAAGCTGGGTGTGGCTGTATTGATTTTCTCAGAAGGTTCTAGGTATAGGCTTAGAATACGTCTTGAAATGGTGCAGTGTGCCTACGCAATTCACATTGCTATAATGCGGTTTTCGGGTCTTTTCCTCAATAACTTACCATAATAAGGGTTCTAAATAGTAAAAAAAAAAGTCAGATAACATTTCTAAACAGCATAAAACATCCAAAAACAGGCTAAATACTGTTAGTCTTGGGTGACCTTACTGTTTTCAATTTCTTACTGGAGATGTGAAATGGCTATAAAATGGGATTATAAAAAGCGTGTTATCGGTTATGTAAGGTAAACTGAGCTTGTAAACGGCAGAACATTCGATATTGTGATGAAAAATTACAAAAATTCAAAACCTTTGAGTGGAAGACTAGAGGAATCTCACAAGGAATGATGATTGTAATCATCTTTTATTTTTAATTGATTGACACTTAATTTATTACACATTTATTACTCATGCACACTAATGTTAATAAATTGGAAAGTCTGTTTTTTATCCTACTCTTCTTCACATGGCAGATTTTGATCTTTTAAAGACAAACAATCTTGTGCGGATGATACAACAGGGCTAAATAATGTTCATATCTTTACCTATAAAATGTTGTGACTGACTGATGAGTGTGATCATTATATGATGTAGGCATTTGATATGAAAGGATTGGTTATTTTTTGAAATATTCACGGTATTTACATGGGTAAAACCACGGGATCCAGCTAGTTAGTAAATAAAATAAATAAGTTTGGTTGCAGGCTGATATAACCCATATCAGGTCACACAGAAATACAATATGTACAAAAATAATATTGTAGAATTTTCAAATCATTACTGTCATTTTCTAATACCATCAATAGGTATGTAAATTATTCCAATATTCAAATATGGGACACATTAGGTTGCTACAGATAGCCATCAAAGCACTATTTTTAGATTTCAGAGGTCAACTCCAGGGTCCTTAATCTGTTCACACAATAATTGTAACTCAATAGAGTGTGTGTTGAGTAGTATTATAGAATAGTAATTAAAGCAGTCATCCAAGTGTAGGAAATATTTTAAAATAAATCTTGTCAATTCATACATTGTATTTATTTCTATGTAAATGGAAAAGGTCAAGCTGGTAATGTTGCAAAAATACTGGTAGATGTCGCTACATGCCTCAGTCGCAAGCCAGGAGAAATGCAGTTTATAATTTCATCACAACAAAACGCCTATAGCACAATTGCTAGCGCAGTACATGAAATGTAAAGGTTGCAGGTTCAAGTCCTGTCGGGTGCATTTTGGAAGAATTTCTTTATAAAACCAGAATAGTAATTGTCATATTTGATGTGCATTCACATATTTGGTAAACAAATGTGGTCAAATATTATTTTGTTTATTTATCGACACTATTGAGACACAATTATGAGAGCAGACTTGGGACTCAGAAGTATGAGACTCTATTCCTCATCACAGCGTTGAAGTTTTATACTTCAGCCAAAGAATTTCACAACGTAATTTTTTCTATTTATGTCACCGGTGCTAGGGCATAAATTATTTATGATGGATTTAAAATATTTATTAACTTGCCAACTGCAATTAATATTAAATGTGGACTCTATTGTGGTGAATTTTTATTTGCGGTTCACTTCTAAAAGTTCATTAAAATTTATAAAGTCAAGATGATTATTCAAGATGGCGAATAGCCCCTTTTTTAGGGTTCCATACCGAAGGGGTAAAAACGGGACCCTATTACTAAGACTATGCTATCTGTCCGACTGACACTAGGCCGTATCTTATAAACCGTGATAGCTAGATATTTGAAATTTTCACATAATATGATAATTATATTTCTGTAGCCACCATAACAACATTATACTTGAAACAAAATAAAACAAATATTTAAGTTGTATGGGATATAATCTGTCCACATGGTGATGTTTTACTAGCTTAGTGGGCCGGGCATGTATCTTAATACTAAATTGTCTTAACATCGCTTTAGCCTCGTCAGATTTTTCTCGGAATGAATTAATTTTTTTTGGAAATATTGCGCAATATTTGAAATATTGGAGTTCGCTAAAGCTAGTCTTTGACTGCTGAAAACACAACGTATGTGTTTTTCTACCTTGTCCGCTAGTGCTGTAGGCACACAATTGTTGTGTTTTAATTCCCTGACACGCGTTTACCTACTGCACGCGAGACTATTTGTTGTTTCGGGCCAAAGTATAAAGTGTTAGTAATTTTATGCAAAATTACCAACAATCGCTTGCACTGTTTTTGAGTAAATTCTTAACGATGCTGAAGCGATGTTGAGATGATTTTGTTATAGAATATGTGCCCTTGCTTAGTGGAAATGGTTGGATAGCGGCACTGTATGGATGGTCTTTACTTTTTTAATGACATTTTTTTTTTTTGGTTTGATGTGCAGTCTAAAAGAGCGGCTTATGGTGATGATGAAGACAACCCTCCGACACCGTCAGATGATTCCGATTTCGATGATGATGAAGACCCTGATAATTTGGAGGTGCCAGGTGAGTACGACCTTTTTTTAACGAGGGGAATCCCCTTATGACCCTCAGGGCACACGGGGAAGAGTAGCCCGGGCGGAGGCGGAGCGGCCCGGAGCAATTGTTCCCATTTGTTCTATAGAACTGACGTCAATGAGACAAGAAAAATGCTATTTGCTCTTATTTTTTTCCATAGTACTACATACTTGCCCTTCAGCTAGGTTTACTCATTAATATAAATTGGGAATCGATTTCTCCAAATAGTTCCATACAATGTTTGTCACCAATTTTTTCATACTTATTTCATATTTCATCAAGGAGTCTTTTATAGAACAACTAGCTGCATCCCGCGGTTTCACCCGCGTAAGTCCCGATCCCGTGGGCATATCGGGATCAAAAGTAGCCTATAGCCTTCCTCAATAAATTGACGACCTCTGACGGTCGGTGTCGCGTCGTGCGAAAGCGCGACTGCAATGCAGGAGGTTGCGGGTTCGATTCCCGCCGGGTGCAAGTATTTATGCTTAAAAAATAAATATTTGTGTCTGGTCTGGGTGTCCCTCTATGTATAATATGTATGTATTTACAAAAGAAAAATAAATATAAGTATTATATCCGTTGTCTAGTCACCGTAACACATGCTTAGTCGCTTACCACGGGGCTAGATGGCGCTGTGTGTTGTTCACAGAGTTTATTTATTTTTATTTAATAAATAGACTACACAACACTGAAATAATTTTTCAAATCGGACCAGAGGTTCCTGAGATTAGCGCGTTCAAACAAACAAACTCTTCCGCTTTATAATATTAGAATAGATTTGAAAAAATAAATACTTAATACTAGTTATATTCAACAACTAGGTATGAAACAATTCAGAATGTTTTTTCTTTTTCATGTCTCGGTGACGTTAGTTATATAGAACAAATAAGAACTATTGGCTCGGAGCGGAGGCGAAACGGCTTCGCCTGTTAACCCACCCCTCTTTGTAGAAGAGGAAGGATAGATAGATAAATTCTTGATTGTTTACACATAAAAAAACAATTACAATTCAAAGAAAAAACATAAAAACTCTAGGTGGCACAATGTTATCATAAATATGCATTTTCTAATCAGAATATGAAAAAAAACCGTAGGCTAATGTAGAATTTATGGCATAGGTAAACATAATATCATCTAGGGAGGAAACAGTCCACTACGTTTTTAAAGTTTGTATGGAGAAAATATTTACCTACAGTTTGTTTGAATTTATACCTCCGTATATAAATAGGGCAGTGTGTGATATAAAACATGTAGTAACGGTTTTTACTATAGGTATATTAAGAGGACAGTCTCCATACAAACGTAGTCGACTGTTTCCTCCCTGGATAAGACATTAGAGCAAATATGTTTATGCCATAAAACCTATATCTGTCATGACTATGCCCCTACCTTTTGATTTTTTTAATTTTCTAATTAGAATAGTAATAAAAAAAAAACGGTCACCACCACTTTCATTGGAAAACGCGCGACAACAGCGCAACATGGCGCAGATCAAATCGGCACAAAGATCTAATGTTGTTTTGTATAGCAATTCCAGCGTACTTGTATCGTTTCATTTCAGTGAACAGCATTCATATTTAGTTCTATCAAAACCAGCCAGGTCACGCTTGCTCCTATAAAACCTCATTTCTAATAGAGTTTCTCCTTAAATTTACCCGTTCGTTACCCGCTGAGCACGTGTATTCTTCAAATGGCTATGCCCCGTGAGGTACGAATTGCGAAAGACTTGCCGAACCTACGGGAAATCCGACAACGAAGTTTAAGAACGCGGCGACTGTTACCATTTCCGTACAAACTTAATACCAACATAAATTATGAAAAATTTAGTATTCTACCTTAGATTTTACTTTTATGGGGTCCCCACCACAAGGTTTTCCAAAATATTCATTCGAAATGAAATAAAACGGAGAAACATTTTTTTTTACAGCGTAAATTACTTTTTATTGGGAATAATATAAAACAAATGAGATGTAAACTAGTAATTTACGCTGGAAAAGGAAAAAAAATGTTACTCCGTTTTATTTCATTTCGAATGAATATTTTGGAAAACCTTGTGGTGGGGACCCTATAAAAGTTAAATCTTAATCCGAATAATATTGATATTAAGGTAGAAAACTAAATTTTTCATAATTTATTTTGGTATTAAGTTTGTATGGAAATGGTAACAGTCGCCACGTTATTTAAGTATTATTTAAGTAAGTATTTAAGTATATAAGTATTTTTCAAAAGTATTTCGCAAAGGAAGCCATGTAAAGACGGTTTCGACATGCCCCTCTGAAATTAAAACAATTAAAGATTTATAAATAGCTGTATGATTTATGACCAAACTTTAATTTAACTTGATTCGAGAAAATGAGAACGATTTTAGATGTAGAAATGGCAGTTTACGAATTATGGTGCTTAATCTTTTTCACATTATGTAATGTTAATAATAAATAGCAGACAAATATGTTGTGGTTACAATAAAACAAGATAAATTAACGTGTAATTTGAAAAAAAAAAGCTTGCTTTAATTAAAAGTTTATCCGTTTTTAGGGTTCCGTACCCAAAGGGTAAAAACGTTACCCTATTACTGATACTCCGCTGTCTGTCTCCAAGCTGTATCTCATGAACCGTAATAGCTAGACTGTTGAAACTTTTACAGATGATGTATTTCTGTAGCTGTTATACAAGAAATACTAAAAACAAAATAAAACATATTTAAGGGAACAACAAACGTAATAAAACAAACAACATAAAACGCAACAATACCGCGATTTTTTTTTACCACTACCGCCATCTAGTGATACAGTGATAGATTGGCGAAAGTGGTAAATAAATTTTAACGTTCGCATTGCGTTCACGGATTGGTTGGTCCAGTGGTCATTTAAGGGTTCCATGCCCATTCGTGCGCGAGTCCAACTCGCAATTGGCCGGTTTTTTTAAATGATTGGTCCACAATAGGTCTAGACCGCGTGAAATGGAAGGAAGGTAGAGGCTTTAGCCCTGCAGTGGCACAGTTTAGACTCTTAGTAAATATAGTATAAAAACCTGGCCAAGTGCGAAACTCGCGCACGAAGGGTTCCGTAACACTATCACAATTGGGGACGGAACCCTAAAATGGTTTACAACAACTTTGATTCAAAGAAAATCTGAAACTTATATGAAACTCTTTGGTCAGTGAAGGCAGACTAGTATATTTGACAGATAGGGCAGCCATTTTGAATTCCATGACCAACTCGATTTGTCTCGACCAATCAGAAGCGACCTCACATCGTACTAGAATTCCCTTGTAGTTTTTGAAACACGTTTGTTGTATGAGAGCCCCTTTTAAATAATTGTTTTATTTTGTTTTTAGTATTTGTTGTTGTAGTGGCAACCGAAATACATCTTCTGTGAAAATTTCAACCGTAATAGCTACGGTTCATGAGATACAGCCTGGTGACAGACGGACAGACGGACGGACGGACAGACAGCGAAGTCTCAGTAATAGGGTCCCGTTTTTACCCTTTGGGTACGGAACCCTAATAAAAATTAAATATAAATAATGTATATGCATTTATTTGAAAGGCGGAGGGAAGACTCTGGCGGCTGCAGCTCGCATCGGAAACACCAAGAAAGTGACTGTCACATCGGGACCTGCTTCTGTCAAGCCTACCACAAATCCACTAGCGGGTGAGTTTAAACATGCATTACTTATAGGATTGTTAAGTGAGTTATATGCACTTATTTAAGAATATGCAATATGCAATTTTATAGTTCGGAATCGTTATTTAACTCAGAACAAAATGTAAGCTACTACTTTCATATTTGGAGAAATGTAATTTATAAACACAATTGGTGAAAATTTTGTCGTAAATACATGTTTTACTCACTTTTTGCTATTTATCTCAGGAACAGCAAAATATTTCGGTTGGGCATTTGTTTTATCAAGAAACCAAGAACCTAGTAAAATGTAACTATCAATCATTATTATTAGACACGGGTCCAGATCGCGTTATAGATAATCATTTTTATTAATTACCTCGACGTTTCGGCAAACGGGTCACACCGCCCGTGGTCCCGAGAAGACAGACCCGTTGATGGAAATCGTAAAAAATGTTACTATGTTAACAAATCGTGTGAATTTAAAAAGTTTATTATTTCTAGTAATTTCTTAATATTTTGTTACAGCACCATCGGGAACAGCCTTTGGCCATCCAACAAATGTAAAGCCAATCAAAATATCGGCCAATGCGTTGTCTAAGTCAATCAATCTTGGCCATATCGGCAACTTGGCCGGTCTCGGCAGGGGCGTTGGCGGAGGTAAGACATACGAACACTTTATTTTAAGGATGCAAGGGTTCCGTTTTAGGGTTTCCTACCCAAAGGGTAAAAACGGGTCCCTATTATTGAGACTCATGAATTGTGATAGCTAGACAGTTGAAATTTACACAGATGATGTAATTCTGTTGTTATAGCGGCTACAGAAATACATCTTCTGGGAAAATTACGACTAGTTTTCGTGGTTCATGCGATACAGCCTGGCCTGGTGACACACGGACAGACAGACAGACGCCGAAGTCTCAGTAATAGGAGTTTTTATCCTTTGGCCAACCCTAAAAACGCGATTAAAACCGAAAATTCACTTTCAATTCCACATCGCCAAAATAGAAGAAAAAACGCCCGGCAGATGTGAAACATCGAAATTGTTTTGTATAAGTTATATGCATAAAACAGCTGATTACGACAGCCATGATTTAGCGTGGCGATGCGTCGCCACGGCCTGTATCGCCACGCCAACAATCAGGTCAACCTATAGATTTTTCACATGAAAAACCGTCGGTTTTAACAAAGCAATGTTGTAGCTGGAGCGGCGCTGGCCCCGGCGTCGTTCGCGGGCACGTCGGCCGCGTTCAACGCGGCCTCGCTGCTCGCACAGAGTGAGTACCGGGCCCCGTTCCCGGCTTGTCCTAGTACTGGGCTGTAGTGGCATGCGCTGGCTTAACTTGTACCGTGTATAATACTGTGGGGAGATGAGCGGATAAAGCGAATTTTAGATAGTAAATCCGGGTGCATTTTGGAGACATTTTTCGTCCGATTTTTTTTGCAACCGATAACGTACGGAGACGTACGAACAGTCCTCGTCTTCCTCGCTCTATCCCACTTTATGTAGGGTCGGCTCTCCTAATTTTGCGGCGCCAGGGCAATCTGTCCTGGGTTGTCGGGTCGTGCAGATCTTCCTGGTACGAGTTCCGTCATGCTGTTTCGTCAGTCCCATCTTACCAAATGGTATGAAAGCACGCAGACTGCGTTCGAATTAGTCGTACGTATACTGATTCGTATGCAGTCTGCGCACTTTCATAGAAGAATGGGATAGTTCGTACGTCTTCGTACGTAAGCGATTTCGGACGAAAACGTAACCAAAGTGCAGCCGGCCTAACAGCCGAATACAGAAACGCTACTTAAAATTTGAGCGGTGCTTAAATAATTAATCAGCTTTTACCCCCTTACGTATGATGATCTTTTCCTGCCTAATACCAAAAACAATAATAATGGCCTCACACAGGTGCGTTTTTACCGCAAAAACGCATGCGTCCTCATAAAAATGTACTAAAATTGACATCGCAAAACTCATGCCAACTTTACAACTCGGCATTACCGCACTTTAAAATCGCAATTGTGTGTAAGGAATCGCGACGCAAAATCGTAAAACCGAGACGAAATACCGCACCTGTTTGGTAGAGCTGTTCATCTCAGGGCAAGAACGTAGTCAGTTTTGTCCTGTGTGGGCTTTAGTCCTAACATGAGTCAGAACAGAACTAATATAAATCTAGGTACCTACATATATTTTTTTATCCAAGGATTTCCCCTAGTATAATACTGTAATGAGATAATAATATGGGAACACCAAAATAACAATAATAAACATTGTCTTATCGATTTGGTTAACAATTCCGAGAATAATATTAGTTAACGTATTTATTTCTCAACCCAAATATAATAATTAGCTAGCTGAAATACTAGCTGTACTCCGTGGTTTCAAGTCCCGAATCCGTGACTTGGGCCACGTTTTATATCGAATACGTGGCCCATGTCTCTTCTTCAGAATTTACTGTGATAGGATTTGTCATTCTATTGTATTAAAATGTTACATAGAAACGACCGTCTTATCAAATTTTAAAAGTAACTTTTTAATCTACACTAATATTATAAGAAGGAAAGATTTCTAGTTTTGCATGTATATTGTAGGTGTGTCTGTATGTTTGTAATGAATAAACTCAAAAACTACTGGTCCCATTTCAAAAATAATTTCACCATTAGAAAGCTACATTCACCCTGAGTAACATAGGCTACTCTTGATCCCGATATTCCCACGGGATCTAGACTTACGCGGGTGAAACCGCGGGACGCAGCAGTACAATAGAAAGAACAATCACATCTCGTCAATCCTGAAGAAGAGACCTGTAAAGGTCTTGAAACCTTGAGCATTGAAACATTACTCAAAGTAATAAACACCACGCGATTTAAACTATTAATTAAATTAGTTTACTTTCAATACGACATCGCGGAAACAGAACAAAATTCCATAAATAGACTATTAGAAGGTATTTAAAATATCTCTTCGCTCCGCCCCGCTCCGCTCCCTATATGAAAGTTTCGGTAGCCCTGCGTTGTTCACGTTTTACATTCTACCACTCTGACAGTTTTATTTAACTTTCTTTTCCGATTTCACTAATACTATACGTAGAAGAATGTTTTTAGTAGAATTGAGATGTTTTTAAAAGGGTTTATTAATTGTAGTTGATAATTATATTATTTTTAGTATATTTTGTTAGGTTGCTGTTTTAATCGTTAGTTGTGTGCGAGTTGTGTTTAGTAGATCATAGATTGTTTAAAAATATTTCTTTAGGAGTGTTTTATTTTTATTTGAAACGCCTTATTACGATTTGTATTTAAAAATGTTGTAGTGTAGAGGTATATAATCGCTTAAGTCATTCAAAAATATGCTGTACGCAATGCATATTGACAGAATCATAGTTTTGGTAAAAAATCACGCGTAAATTGTGTACAAATGTTCGATGTTTCAACTACGTTACAATAGTCTTGGTCCCGAGGAGACAAACAAGGACAGGAAGAGTCGAGGAGACTCCTCGTTACTAAAACTATTGTAACATCGAGGTAAGAAAATAAAAGAAATGTGATTAAGGTGAAGCATTGAAAATTTGAAGCATTACTATCTAAAACCACGCGGTAGCTAGCTCGAGTTACGACGTCGGTCGTGAGCGCCAAAACTTATAGGACTCAATAAAATCGTGTGAATTTAAAAAGTTTAACAACAGTATTTCCCCCGGTTTCTAGTGGAGATGGTAGGCATGCAGGGTATGAACTCGTACCTGCTGCAGAACCTGAACCAGATCCTGGCCAGCGGCATGGGCGGCCCGCTCGCCGGGATGCTGGGCCAGTTCGCGCAGATGCCGCCCTGGAACCAGGCCAAGCCTGCCATGTGGACGCAGGATAAGGTATACTCCTTCTTTTCCTCTAGTGCTGTGGTGAGCCGAAAGGTGGGTGCCATGGCCTGTTATATCACAGATCTGGCCGCACCACGCCTGTCGAGGCCTGTCCGACTGATTGCGTCTCGCGCGACGACAGGCTTCATCGGACGGTTTCCACGGCCTGTCCGTCTGGTCTGGCGCGATCTGGCTTGATGAAACACGGGCTGTGGGACCCCAGCTTAAGAGTTTCTACCAAGTTAGAGGCCTTAAGGCTCTGGACATGTCTTCCTTTGGACTCAGGATTAGGTATTCTACTTTTCGTGTAGTGCTGTGGCCGCTGTGGCTCACTCACGCGAGTTAGATACCTTAGGAACTTGACCTAACGAATTTCTTATTCGCTCTGTTAGGAAATGGAATAGCTGTATTTCCTGGCTTATATTTGAGGAACTTTGAGAGTGGAAAGGTATCTTCTAGGTAACCGCGCTCCATCTTAGACCGCGACACGAATCTGGTGAAAAAGTGGCCAACACCGTCCAAACCCTAATAGCCTTATTAATAAACGTGGAGTAAGGTTGGAGTAGTCAGAACATCCTTTGTTTTTTTCCGTGACAAGAATTTTCAAAGTCGACAGACAGAAACAAAAAATGGTAAAATTATTCCGACCTTACTCCACGTTTATTAATAAGGCCATAAGAAAATAATCTGTTCTCGAAAAGTATTCTAAGACATCTTATAGAAAAACCGTTTATTTTTAGACAGTAAGCTGCAGATATTCAATTTGTTGTTGTTTTAGATGCCTGGCGATGAAGAGGAAGTTGACGATGAAGATATGGGCGTAGCAGAAACATATGCAGATTATATGCCCGCTAAATGTATGTGCATCTTTTTATTCTTCTACTGTTGTCCTCACCTGAGCGATGATCCCGGTTGCATCCCTCTCGAGAGCCCAGGGTCCGCTTAACCCCATTTTTTTGGGGGCAGGCGCATGCCTTTGCAAATAGATTTGGCACTATTTTTACGGCCGGTCGCCTGCCTGACACCAACTCTCCAACTCTCCTCTCAAGCAGTTTATTCGCCACCGCGCTAGAAGATCTTAAGGTATGCTGGTCTCCCAGATCCCTTAGTCGACTTTTACGACAGGAAGAGTTAAGGGGAACCTAATTCAATGCCGGGGCTACACTGTCAATTCTTCTACTGTTGTGGATTACAGAAGACCTGCTCCTACCAACCTTGTCTTATTCTTGTTCCAGTGAAATTAGGCCGTAAGCATCCAGATCCAGTGGTGGAAACAGCGTCCCTATCATCCGTAGAACCTATCGATGTGACATATACCTTGAGTTTACCCGGTGAGACCATTAGGAATGGTCTACTGTCGGCCTTACAGCTCGAGGCGGTTGTATACGCTTGTCAGGCACATGAGAATTTGTTGCCTGATGGATCTAGAGCTGGATTCTTGATTGGTGAGTACTGACTTTATAAATATCCCCGTGCGGTCATTTTCAGACTTTCGGTTCGATACCGTTGATGATGTATCTATATCAGCCTGGTCACCAAAACTCAATGCTTCCAGCAGGTTTTGAATCCACCCTTCGAGTTACCGGTTTTCAATGTCTCAGATGAACTGCTAATAGCTTAACTTTCGAGAACATATCGATAGGATATGGAATATGTTGAAATTTTGGAACCTTTATCGCTAACAAATAGTTTAATTGTCGAAAGAATTACGGGTTCCGTACCCAAAGGGTAAAAACCTTTTAACCAAGAGTCCACCGTCCGTCTGTCAGTCTGTCACCCGGCTGTATCTCATAACCCGTGATAGCTAGACAGTTTAAATTTTCACAGGTTATGTATTTCTGTAGCCGCTATGACAATAAATACTACTATTAAAATGGGACAAAACAAACTCATTTATTTTAAAGACAATGGTACTGCACCATTTGTGCTCGAGTCCGATTCGCACTTGTCCGGTTTTCCTCCACAATGGTATGTTTCCCAGGCGACGGCGCCGGAGTGGGCAAAGGGCGTACCATAGCGGGCATCATATTCGAGAACTACCTGAAGGGCAGGAAGCGCGCCATCTGGGTCTCCGTGTCCAACGACTTGAAGTACGACGCGGAGAGGGATCTCCGGGACATTGGCGCTTCCAAGATCGAAGTGCATCCTCTCAATAAGGTATGTTGTCTGTCTGTGTCCAACGACTTGAAGTACGACGCGGAGAGGGATCTCCGGGACATTGGCGCTTCCAAGATCGAAGTGCATCCTCTCAATAAGGTATGTTGTCTGTGTGTGAACACCCACGGTTGACTACCATGCGAACTCTTTGGATTTTTTCATTCATTGATGTTAAGTTACAAATAGCTGTAACTGCTGAATGCGAACCTAGGAGCTATGACAGCTTGATAGGAAAACTATCATTCAATTTGAGGTAAGAAAGACGGTTGTAACAAGCCACTGAAGTAATCAGTGGCTTGTTACAACTCTCTTTTGTCTGATGCCATATTTACTGTTAAGGTTAAGATCAACCCCTAATATATCTGAACTAACATTATATGTTATATCGTCCTCACTTGACAGCCTATAGCCTGGGTTCCAGGCGGGGTCCGCTGAGCCGGTCGGCCACCCCAAGGGCAAGTGGTAGCTCTCCTTATAGAGAACTGAACACTAGCGTTTAAACACTAGTGTGATCAAGCTAGTGTGGTCAGATCGTGTCCTTAAGCACAGATCCCTGACGGCTGCTCCTGGGAGTGGCCTGACGGTACAGCGGACCTCTCCATTTATACCCAAAGTGGTCATAGTTGGGGACGCTATAACATATATGCATAGTTTAGTCGTCCGGGGTCCTGTTGCCCAAGTGACACTACCTAAGGTTGCGATCAATGGCTTGCCTAACTCGTCTATCTCCCCAACAGTTCAAATACGCCAAGATCTCATCAGCAGTGAACGGCTACGGCACGGGACCCCGGACGACTAAACTATGCATATATTATATTATAGTTTTCCCAACTAAGACCACTTTGGGCATAAATGGAGGGGTCCGCTGTACCGCCAGGCCACTCCAAGGAGCAACGTAAGGTTGCGATCAATGGCTTCCCTAACTAGTCCATCTCCTCAACAGTTCAAATACGCGAAGATCTCATCAGCAGTGAACGGCAACGTGAAGAAAGGCGTGGTGTTCAGCACGTACAGCGCGCTGATCGGCGAGACGTCGTCCACCGCCACCAACTACCGCACAAGGCTCAAGCAGCTGCTGCAGTGGTGCGGGAAGGACTTCGACGGACTTGTATCCTTTTGTACCGCCAGGTTTAGAAATAACCGCCAAAGTGCGCGTCGAACTCGCGCCCGAGGGATATACCGCAATCACAATGAGGTGAAACACTAACTTTTTATGCCGGCAGAGGGCGTTGGTCGACTAGGCTTAGGTTTGAAATAAGAACTGTCAAATACTTAGTATTTTTACGACTTTCAGCGTTTTCATTTACGTTTACGTCTATATTTAAATAAAATGCCTTAGTGCATCAAATTGCAAAAATAAAAGGATCCATCTATTCCCAAGAGACGTGTAGCGTAGGAAGAAACCTGTCGGAAACTGCTATAAAATAAGAATTAAAAATTTCATAGCAAATGATACTGCACGTTTGTGTGCGGCGACCAGCAGTAAGTAAGATGTTTTTCTTTGAGACTAAACAAGACACCGATATAAATGGATTATTTTATGATAATTTTAACACTAAAACACAGACTCCAACTTGACTTCACAAGACACCGACATAAATGGACAAGCAAGACAAAATTAAAAAAAAAAGCAGTCGACTAGAGCGCCATCTGCTTACAGCTTTGCGTGTTCCACCTCATTGGGTACGGAACCCTATAATGAACACTGGACCAACCAATCGAACGTTAGACTTAATGGTGACAGATGGACAGATAGTGGAGTCTCAGTAATAGGGTCCCATTTTTACCCTTCGAACTTTAAAACCCCCCCCCTGAGATCTTTGTGTTTTCTTCTTATTGGAAGTCGCGTTCCGAAGACACACTAGATTACTGACGATTAAAAACGACCATGTGAATACACCTTTTAAACTTACACCATTTCCGTCCATATAAATTTTTAGAACTTAGGGTCTAGATCGCGTTATAGATAACTATGGATTTGGATATGGCGAGAAGTCTTCTTTTCTCGAGATTTGATCACCTTTAAGCGTAAAAGACTAGTGGGTAAAAGTTAGAGGACAAATGGTCTTCAAAACGAAGACCATGGAATAAATACTCCCTTCTCCAGCTTCCATTATTTTCCTAAACAACCATCACCAGATCGTATTCGACGAATGCCACAAAGCCAAGAACCTGTGCCCTGTCGGGTCCGGCAAGCCCACCAAGACCGGGCTGACCGCGCTGGAGATCCAGACGCAGCTGCCGCGCGCGCGGGTGGTCTACGCCTCGGCCACGGGGGCGTCCGAGCCCCGCAACATGGCCTACATGGTGCGCCTGGGCATGTGGGGCGAGGGGACCCCCTTCCCGACCTTCATGGACTTTATTAATGCGGTGGAGAAACGGTTAGTTGTTATTGAAATTGAACTCATTTTTCGGTTTTAATCGATATTTATTACTTGCGATGTTTATTACTTTTAGCATTGTTTCAATGATCAACGTTTCGAAACCTTTACACTTACAGGTTTCTTCTTCAGGATTGACTAACGAAGAATCCTGAAGAAAAGATCTCGAATAAAAAAGAGATATTTTCTCATAGAAAGGGAATGAAAGGTAGAGTTCAGTGGCCAGCGTATAAGTTGGAAAATTTTGACGTGGAAGGGGAAATTTTACATGCGACTTTTATGAAAAAGACGACTTTGCGCACCTGCCATTTTTTCCAACTAATCTGCCGGACACTGTATATGACTCGATAGGAAATTATTTTCCCTCAGACGATGGTCTTTGAATCCCTCGCTACGGTCAGGATTCTACGTTAGAATCCTTCGCTTCGCCCGTGGTTCAGAGTAGCGCCTTTGTCATAAAACGTATTACTTGTGTCGTACAGCGGTGTGGGCGCGATGGAGATAGTGGCGATGGACATGAAGCTGCGAGGGATGTACATCGCGCGGCAACTCTCCTTCCACGGGGTCACCTTCAAGATAGAGGAGGTTCCTCTCTCCGAGGCCTTCAAAGAGACCTACGACAAGAGTGTGGCGCTGGTACGTTGGTTACCTTTGTCTGATCTAGATCGTTTATATACTTGGAATATAATGTGATAATAGCTATTCATGTTGTTAAAAACTGGTATATGAGACATATTACATTAGTCACACATACATTATTCTTAGTAAGTTTTTTTTTTTTTTAAAACCAGTTTTTCTTTTGTGGAAAGTCTACCTACTCTTTCTCCATACAAACGTAGTCTGTTTCCTCCTTGCATACGGCATGCATATTAGAGCAAATATGGAGGTTTTATGGCATAAACATATTTGCTCTGTCTTTATCCAGGGAGGAAAACGTCGACTACGTTTGTATGGAGAAAGAGAACGGAGACTGTCCTCTTAATAATCTCGGAAAACTCGAGATCGTGACATGATTACCTTATCATAAGCAACTTAATGTCCCGTCAGCTATGTATGTTTGTACGGCGCGGGCGGCGGGCGGCGGGCGGCGGGCGTCTCTCACTTGTATTATGTTTACCGTTTGTCCGCAGTGGGTGGAGGCCATGCAGCGGTTCACGGAAGCAGCGGAACTGATCGACGCCGAGTCCAGGATGAAGAAAACTATGTGGGGCCAGTTCTGGTCCGCTCACCAACGGTTCTTCAAGTACCTGTGTATTGCTGCCAAGGTAAAACATACCTTAATGCCATCGAACTGGACTGGTCTCTATTAGAGACTGTTGTTGAAAGCCATCAAGTGGTTTTTTATTTGCAATCATGGAGAAAGAACAATATCCATTAGTGATTGCTAATAAACACGCACTTGATGACTTTCAACATCCGTGAAAACAAAACTATTCGACAAAACTGTCTGGAATTTTGACTGTAATCGTTGTAAAGATGGCGCTACATGATAGCATTTTTATTTTGCGTTAGTGGTGCCCTCAGTCGGTAAACACGGGTACTTATCATACCGCCCTCGTTTATACCCTCTCTTTCACACACACACTGAAGTGAATGTATTAAGACATATTTTTTCTCTTTCGTCAGGTGAACCACGCAGTAGTGGTAGCTCGTGAGGCCGTGAAGTGCGGCAAGTGTGTGGTGATCGGTCTGCAGAGCACCGGCGAGGCTCGAACCTTGGACCAGCTGGAGAGGGACGACGGGGACTTGACCGACTTCGTCTCTACGGCAAAGTGAGTATTGAGTTTGACCCATTAACTGCTTGCGTTGAAATTGCAAATCGCAAAATCAAACGTAAAACTGGAAATTCGCACATAGCTAAATCAAAATCGCAAACACATACGCTTGTGTGTTTGATGACCAAAATTGGTGGCAAAGCCCAACGCGCCAAAACAATTGTCAAAACTTCTGTGTCAACCCTAATTTATTAGGGGTTTTCGCAAACCCCAGGCTCCCGAGAGGAATCCAAACGAGAACATCGCTTAGTTGAGAAGAATTAAATTACACATATACAAAACGTTTTTAATTCAATTTATAATAGTGAAAACCTAATTCAATACTTACGCCGCCTTCTTAGAAATCGAGGTCTTGACTACGAGGGTTGTACTTGGTGCAAAGGTTGGCCATTGCTAGAGAGAGGTAATGCTGTCAGCATCCTCGGCTACTTTGCGCCAGGTACGATCAGAGGCGGTTTATTTCATTGAAATAAATAAATGCGTAATTTATTTTGACTTTCGTATATAATCAATGAAATCAACAATTATTATTCTAACATCACAATCATAGTATTTATCCCCAATTTGAGCGCACAATCGTCATTATCTATCTCAATTATCTTCAAACTCTCCAGAATTATCAGGCTGTATCTTACTCAACTCTTTAGCCAGTCTCATCATCGTATCAATGTTAGGTTCATTAGGATTAGCCCTGAACATCCTATTTAACCTATAGAACTCTGCATTCAAAGTATTTATAGATTTTTTATAATTCTCAAGTCTTTCAGGAACTTCCAAACCTTTTATGGCTTCACAATTATCTAAAGGATCGTACCCATCTTCGTTTTTCACTTCTGCATAGTAAATGTTGTCTACTATCTCTGTCTGATCCATTTCTTCTCCAATTGCTTGATCTTCCATCTCATTTTTAACGTCTAACGTGATTTCATAATCGATTTCAGTATTAGAGTGACTTTCTTCACCTGCTATTTGTATAAATAGCTTAATGTCCTCTGGATCGAGTTCAACTTTTATTGTATCTTCAATGTTTGCTAGTAAGTGTCCGCAGAATTCACCTTTCAGGCCTTCAGTACAGTCGCAGAACCAAATAGATTTTGTGTCGTTTGCTTCTACATCACTATTAGTTAGTAAAGCAGTGTACACTGGAGATAATTCTTTATTTTCACAATGAGCAATTACAATTTGACGCCAATATTTTTCCAAAACATTGCTTATGACATCCATCATAATTGTTGCATTAAAACTTTTGCATTTGGTCGTAAAGAACTGCTTTGTGATTCGTACTAAGATATAAAAGTTATCAGAAGTACCAAGCACCTCAAATTGTCTGTCATACCATAAGGATTCTAGCTTAACTAGTGTTGAACAATTTGAATCATCTTCTTTAATTGCTCTTAGCTCTTTGATCTGTATTATTTCTTCGTAAATCTTCTCACCCTCAAGTACTTCTAGATTTAACATAGAATCGATGAGGTCGATTATATTACGTCTTTGTTTCTTTGGCCACTTACTTATGTCTTTCCAAAGTTCAGACACGTTTGTATTGCGCGGTGTTACCGTATTCATCAAACAATCATCATCCTGATCTGTAGCCATTACGAATTCTAGCTTTAGTTCTCTTTCAATTACTTTTTCCATCATTGTTTTAACTGTACCGACTATATTGTTTAGAACATCTGTATCTTTCGTCAAGTGTATCGCACTGGCGATAGGCAAGGCACCTATTTTGGTAGTAACATATATAATTGTTACAAAATCTATATTTACTTGAGTTGTATCTATGAGCATAATATCTGTATCACAATATATGATCACTCGTTTCATGAACGGGGTTATGATGATGTATTTTCCATCTTTGATGCTTGTTATAAAGCCTTCGGCCTCTAACGTGTTCTGTTTCTCTGAAAGAATTGCATTTAATTCCAAATCTGTTTCTTTTCCTTTGATTTTTCCCTGTAAATATATGACGTGATGCAGATTAGGGTTCGTGGCTTTAGACGCTAGCTTAGCAGAGTTCTTCCCATACTGTGCAAGCAAGACTAGATTATGGAACTGTTTAGCTATAACAGGCGACATCCCTTCACGTAGATATTTGCAAAACGCGTCGTCCACACCCGAGTAGGTTTTCAAGTAACCGAGAGCCTCTGAATCCCACAAGTTATGTGTATGCAAGAATTTTATAACAATGGTCATATTGTACCCCAACCTCCTCATAGGGTCGTTTTTTATGGTGTGTTTACTCATTAATAGAACTTTAAAGTCGATTATTGCTTTGCACCCGACGTTAGTTTTACTCTCTTCTATTCTTTTCTTATTAAACTGCGACCTTTGGCAACAAAACAGCTTTCTAAACTGCAAACGCTGTATGCGAGGGAAACTATGTCGTACTATCCAAGTCGTTGACGTGAATTTCGAGAATTTCGATAACCATCGTTTCGAATATTCATCGTAGAATGCCTTCGTTTGGTTGTTTTCTACTTTACATCTCAAAGTAATAACATAATGTGAGCTTGATTTGTAATCGAACGATATATACTTGGCTTCTTCCGATATTTCACTTAAAAATACTTTTAAGGCAGCTTTGTGATCCATTTTTGAGATAAAACTGTTTTAAATAATCACAAAAAGTCTCAAAATCTTATTCAAAAGTAAGAGAGTCCAACGTTTTAATTCACAGCGTTATATAAATTGGAAAACGTACACGGTTTTAACGCCAAACTCGACGTGAATCGATAAAACGTACTGTATTTCGGCGCATGTGCGTCGTAATGCGATAGCTTTTGTTACTAGAATACATACACCAAGATGGCGTCGAGTGAATGACCTTGCGTAAGGCGGCCGACCGCCATTTGTATTGACGTTCGGAAATGCGCGGCTCAGTGACGTAAGATTGAGCGGGAATATTGAAATTTAGAAAAAGTTTAACGATTTGTTTTTATTTATTCTTTTTTCTCTGCGTCTAAAAGAGTTCTATTGCTCGAAAATAACACAACAATACTTTAATTTTTTTTTATTATTAATTGAAAAATAGTTAGGAACAGTGCAGACTGTAAAATGACTTTAATGTAGTTTTCTCGGCATTTGATAAGATATGAAACTTACCTACTAATACATATGTTTAGGGTTCCGTACCCAAAGGGTAAAAACGGGACCCTATTACTGAGACTTCGCTGTCTGTCCGTCCGTCCGTCTGTCCGCCTGTCCGTCTGTCCGTCTGTCCGTCTGTCAACAGGCTGTATCTCATGAAACGTAATAGCTAGAAGGTTGAAATTTTCACAGAAGATGTATTTCGGTTGCCGCTATAACAACAAATACTAAAAACAAAATAAAACAATTATTTAAAAGGGGCTTCCATACAACAAACGTGTTTCAAAAACTACAAGGGAATTCTAGTACGATGTGAGGTCGCTTCTGATTGGTCGAGTCAAATCGAGTTGGTCATGGAATTCAAAATGGCTGCCCTTTCTGTCAAATATACTAGTCTGCCTTCACTGACCAAAGAGTTTCTTATAAGTTTCAGATTTTCTTTGAATCAAAGTTGTTGTAAACCATTTTAGGGTTCCGTACCCAATTGTGATAGTGGTACGGAACCCTTCGTGCGCGAGTTTCGCACTTGGCCTGGTTTTAATATCTAAATGTATAAAAGAAAGTGCGCTTATATCCTTATCCAAGGTCCCATCTGTCTCTATGCAAAAAATCATTAAAATCGGTTCAGCGATTAAGGCGTGAAAGCGTAACAGACAGAGTTACTTTCCCATTTATAATATTAGTAAGATTAGTAAAATAAGTCATTAGGCATTATAATGCCACAGGCTGTTTTTTATTATTGATTTCATTTATAAAATGCCCGGGATTTTTCCCGAGACCGTTGTTGTAACATGGTCGAAACGTCGAGGTAAGAGAATTAAAAAGTTAAAATCACTATTTATTTTCCACAGAGGCGTATTCCAGACTCTAGTAGAGAAACACTTCCCGGCCCCGGACCGCGACCGCATTAACCGCCTG
The DNA here is from genome assembly GCA_958496205.1 of Idaea biselata. Classification (NCBI taxonomy): domain Eukaryota; kingdom Metazoa; phylum Arthropoda; class Insecta; order Lepidoptera; family Geometridae; genus Idaea; species Idaea biselata. Next base: position 21,913,429 of record OY292405.1, on the reverse strand, counting down.
CTCGGGCTGGAAGCCAACAAGCCCGCGGCGACCGTTAAACCCGCACTCAACGGCGCACTCACAGACGAACTCGCCAACTCTTCCAAACGGAAATGTAAGTATTTCTTTTTATTTTTACTTAACTGCAAAAATTTTTTTGTTGTATTTATCTTTCTTTTTGTTTTTTTATAGCAAATTTTACTTATAGGAATTACCTTTTGTTTTGTTTTTGAGAAGTAACAAAACCGCATCAAATGAATTTATCTTTCATTTAATTTTTACGTTCAGATTTCATTATTTCCTTTAGTAGCAGTTTAAGATGCATGGTTGTTGCACACTTTCGGTGTAAAGCCGATGAATTAAAAAACCCTTGTGGCTTCTTCTCTTTTAATATTTTATTCCATTCTATATTTCTAATATTATTTATTTGCCGTATATCGTTGAACAAAACCACTGGCCTTACTGGATTTTCTTAAAGGTATCGTTAGATTAGCCTTAATAGGCCAAATATTGTCAGATTGCTAACGTAATTATTTGATCTGTCTCCCCAGTGACGGCCCGTCAGCAAGTGAACGAGTCAGCGAAGCGCATGCGCGGCGGATCCTCATCCGACGAGTGGGTCCGCTCCGAGGACGAGGCCGGGTCCGACGCGGCGCGCCGCTCCGACTCCGACCTCAGCGACTTCAACCCCTTCAAGGCGGGCTCCGACAGTGACGACGGTCAGTCGATAGCTTCTTGTCGTATAGTGGTGTGGCTCACCTAGTGTTAGAGTGGGTCCGCTCCGAGGACGAGGCCGGGTCCGACGCGGCGCGCCGCTCCGACTCCGACCTCAGCGACTTCAACCCCTTCAAGGCGGGCTCCGACAGTGACGACGGTCAGTCGATAGCTTCTTGTCGTATAGTGGTGTGGCTCACCTAGTGTTAGAGTGGGTCCGCTCCGAGGACGAGGCCGGGTCCGACGCGGCGCGCCGCTCCGACTCCGACCTCAGCGACTTCAACCCCTTCAAGGCGGGCTCCGACAGTGACGACGGTCAGTCGATAGCTTCTTGTCGTATAGTGGTGTGGCTCACCTAGTGTTAGAGTGGGTCCGCTCCGAGGACGAGGCCGGGTCCGACGCGGCGCGCCGCTCCGACTCCGACCTCAGCGACTTCAACCCCTTCAAGGCGGGCTCCGACAGTGACGACGGTCAGTCGATAGCTTCTTGTCGTATAGTGGTGTGGCTCACCTAGTGTTAGAGTGGGTCCGCTCCGAGGACGAGGCCGGGTCCGACGCGGCGCGCCGCTCCGACTCCGACCTCAGCGACTTCAACCCCTTCAAGGCGGGCTCCGACAGTGACGACGGTCAGTCGATAGCTTCTTGTCGTATAGTGGTGTGGCTCACCTAGTGTTAGAGTGGGTCCGCTCCGAGGACGAGGCCGGGTCCGACGCGGCGCGCCGCTCCGACTCCGACCTCAGCGACTTCAACCCCTTCAAGGCGGGCTCCGACAGTGACGACGGTCAGTCGATAGCTTCTTGTCGTATAGTGGTGTGGCTCACCTAGTGTTAGAGTGGGTCCGCTCCGAGGACGAGGCCGGGTCCGACGCGGCGCGCCGCTCCGACTCCGACCTCAGCGACTTCAACCCCTTAAAGACCAATTGACAATTTAGACCTGATTTCCAATAATTCAAATTTACTGTCTCACATTGCAATATTGTATTCCTCCATCCCCAGAACCGTGGGTAGGACGACAGAAGAAGAAAGCGTTGAAGAAGAAGAAGACAAACAGTACTCCGAAGAAGAAAGCAACGACCCAGGACAAGATCGAGACGATGTTCGAGAGGAAGAGCATCCCGCCTTCCGCACCCGTCACCGTCACCACCAACACCGGCCAGAGTCTCACCGGCACGCCTGTGGGCACTAATGGACTATATCTAGGTCAGTTTTAGTGAAATTATAGATATACTAGCTGACCCGACAGACGTTATCCTGTCGTTTAGTATAAAAAAATAAAATTCATCAAAATCGGTTTAGCATTTTTTCTTTCATAAGAACCTTCTCCTGACATAGCAAACACAACAAAAAAAGAATTATCGAAATCGGTCCAGCCGTTCACGCGTGATGTCGTGACAACGGAAAACGTTTCATTTTTATATACAGGGTGTCCCAGAAACGAGTGTCAAGCGAAAGTCCAGAGGTAGAGGACCTTAAGGGGTACCCGAATCACCCCCATGTATGTTCCGTGATTTTTCGTAGTTTAGAAGTTAAGGCCTTTTTTCTCATTTTTTTACTAAAATGCGACCACTGATACCTTTTTGGCCATACTTACTGCAACAATTGAGATAATTGGCTGATTTCTTTTCAAATGTGGAGCTGAATAATAGGGTCATGTTACCTGTTACAAAAAAAGGCGTAACACTAACCAAACTGTTACAAATTAAAAAATAATTTCATAAAATGAGCGTTGACAAAACGCTATAAACACGTTAAAGAGCAATTAAAAGAAAAACTCGCCTATTATTTTTTTTCCAAACCAACTTCAAAAACTTCCTTACTTCATTAGCTATCTACCCCTATTCATTTTATTGGTCTATCATTAGAGGATCATATCAAAAAATGTATTTAAAAATTCTTTGGTCGAAAATTCTCTCACTCATCTTACTTAAACCTGAAGGGAAACTCCCGGCCTAATCGAATAACATAAAAAACATATTTGTTATTATCTTAATTAATACATTTATTTGTACAAATCTTAATTAAGATTTGTGCAGAAGTTTTTTTGCGGAAGACAGAAATCATCACTGGATGGCGCTAGTGGTAAAATACATCGTGATATTGTTTTTTTTATGTCAAAAATCACGTATGTTGTATGGGAGCTCCCTTAAATATTTGCGGGTACAGTAATACATCCTCTGATACAGCCCGGTAACAGACGGTCAGACAGCGAAGTCTTCGTAATAGGGCTGAGTGAGAGAATTTTCGACCAAAGAATTTTTAAATAAAATTTTTGATATGATCCTCTAATGATAGACCAATAAAATGAATAGGGGTAGATAGCTAATGAAGTAAGGAAGTTTTTGAAGTTGGTTTGGGAAAAAAATAATAGGCGAGTTTTTCTTTTAATTGCTCTTTAAAGTGGTTATAGCGTTTTGTCAACGCTCACTTTATGAAATTCTTTTTTAATTTGTAACAGTTTGGTTAGTGTTACGCCTATTTTTTGTAACAGGTAACATGACCCTATTATTCAGCTCCACATTTAGAAAGAAATCAGCCAATTATCTCAATTATTGCAGTAAGTATGACCAAATAGGTGTCAGTGGTCGCATTTTAGTAGAAAATTGAGAAAAAAGGCCATAACTTCTAAACTACAAAAAATCGCGGAACATACATGGGGGTGATTCGGGTACCCCTTAAGGTCCTCTACCTCTGGACTGTCGCTTGACACTCGTTTCTGGGACACCCTGTATAAGAAGATGTAATACTAGCTGACCCGGTCAACTTTGTTTCGCCTTAGAGGTAAAAAAATATATTCTCTAAGCTACCTCCCCGCAAATTTTCACCCAAATCGGCTCGGCCGTTCTTGAGTTATAAATAGTGTAACTAATACGATTTTCTTTTATATATAGACGATATGACGATTGTAATTTAACACTTGATCAGAAAAAGTAAACCCTTATGAGTTTCTTGTTTTTTTTCTTATCGGAAGGCGCGTTCTGAAATCACACTAAATTCTTAATTCTAAAACTCGACCAACAAACTCAGAATATATATGGAAGTAGAAATCATTTGAAAGGAAATGGGAACCGTAAAAACGTGACCTAAAAATTAGAACTTGATCGCCGAACAGTCTGTCACTAGTCATTTTGATAGGCTGTCGCTCTGCTTTATTAAAAAATATTAATTTATTCTTCGAAATGTTACTAAAACTGCGGCTGTTTTTGCCTGCAGGACCAACACGGAACCAGCCTCCGCCTCGGTCCGCCATCGAGCGGGCCTGCAGCATGAAGGAGGAACTCCTGGCTGCCATCGAGCGGCTCGGCAAGCGTCTGCCGCCCAACACGCTCGACCAACTCGTGGACGAGCTGGGCGGCACGGAGAACGTGGCTGAGGTATACTATACTAGATACAGATACAGGTTGTTGTCATGGAGAAATAAAGGCTTCCTGGCTGCCATAGAGCCATGCCTTTACCAAAGAAGTCACAGCCCTGACGGCTCCTCGGAGTGGCCTGGCGGTACAGCGGACCCCTCCATTTATACCCAAAGTGGTCATAGTTGGGGACGCTATAACATATGTATGTAAATAGTTTCAGTCGTCCGGAGTTCCTCTATTAGTCAATTCTTCAAAACTAAACATATAACAAGGAATTCTCGTTAAGGGGTCGTAGTAGGCCAAACTATTTTTCTCAAACGGTTAATTATTAAATTTATTTGAACCATTAGTTTTGAAAACACTACTTATTAAAGTTGAGGATATTTACTAGGTCCTGATTGTTGTGAAAACACGATTACAGAAAATTTTCTCGATAGAATAAAATTTGCAAACTTTCCTCTAAATTTTACAAATAAATAGAATTAGTCAGTCAATATATTACTCATACTAATAAAACTTTTTAGATGAACTGATCTTAGTTCAATGCAGGGCTTCGTTGATTTGAAATTCAAAATTAATGTTTTATTATGTTTGAGTTTATGCTCTAAAATTGTGCGTACTAGCATCTTACGTCCTTCATTAACACATCTGAAGATCGCTAGCGCTATCTCTGTCACGCAATTGGGGTCATATGGGCCCTTAACGTTACCTCTTAACGTTGGTAACGTGTATGTTTGTATGTATATTGGGGGTAATCTCCGAAACTACTGGACTGAAATCAAAAAATCTTTTACTAATAGATTATCATATCTATCTTACCAGATGACAGGTCGCAAAGGTCGCGTGGTACAGACGGAGGCGGGGCACATCCAGTACGAGTCGCGCGCGGAGTCCGACGTGCCGCTGGAGACGCTCAACCTGACGGAGAAGCAGCGGTTCATGGACGGGGAGAAAGATGTCGCCATCATCTCCGAGGCGGCTTCCAGCGGTATCTCGCTGCAGAGCGATAGGAGGTATATCTATCTTACCAGATGACAGGTCGCAAAGGTCGCGTGGTACAGACGGAGGCGGGGCACATCCAGTACGAGTCGCGCGCGGAGTCCGACGTGCCGCTGGAGACGCTCAACCTGACGGAGAAGCAGCGGTTCATGGACGGGGAGAAAGATGTCGCCATCATCTCCGAGGCGGCTTCCAGCGGTATCTCGCTGCAGAGCGATAGGAGGTATATCTATCTTACCAGATGACAGGTCGCAAAGGTCGCGTGGTACAGACGGAGGCGGGGCACATCCAGTACGAGTCGCGCGCGGAGTCCGACGTGCCGCTGGAGACGCTCAACCTGACGGAGAAGCAGCGGTTCATGGACGGGGAGAAAGATGTCGCCATCATCTCCGAGGCGGCTTCCAGCGGTATCTCGCTGCAGAGCGATAGGAGGTATATCTATCTTACCAGATGACAGGTCGCAAAGGTCGCGTGGTACAGACGGAGGCGGGGCACATCCAGTACGAGTCGCGCGCGGAGTCCGACGTGCCGCTGGAGACGCTCAACCTGACGGAGAAGCAGCGGTTCATGGACGGGGAGAAAGATGTCGCCATCATCTCCGAGGCGGCTTCCAGCGGTATCTCGCTGCAGAGCGATAGGAGGTATATCTATCTTACCAGATGACAGGTCGCAAAGGTCGCGTGGTACAGACGGAGGCGGGGCACATCCAGTACGAGTCGCGCGCGGAGTCCGACGTGCCGCTGGAGACGCTCAACCTGACGGAGAAGCAGCGGTTCATGGACGGGGAGAAAGATGTCGCCATCATCTCCGAGGCGGCTTCCAGCGGTATCTCGCTGCAGAGCGATAGGAGGTATATCTATCTTACCAGATGACAGGTCGCAAAGGTCGCGTGGTACAGACGGAGGCGGGGCACATCCAGTACGAGTCGCGCGCGGAGTCCGACGTGCCGCTGGAGACGCTCAACCTGACGGAGAAGCAGCGGTTCATGGACGGGGAGAAAGATGTCGCCATCATCTCCGAGGCGGCTTCCAGCGGTATCTCGCTGCAGAGCGATAGGAGGTATATCTATCTTACCAGATGACAGGTCGCAAAGGTCGCGTGGTACAGACGGAGGCGGGGCACATCCAGTACGAGTCGCGCGCGGAGTCCGACGTGCCGCTGGAGACGCTCAACCTGACGGAGAAGCAGCGGTTCATGGACGGGGAGAAAGATGTCGCCATCATCTCCGAGGCGGCTTCCAGCGGTATCTCGCTGCAGAGCGATAGGAGGTATATCTATCTTACCAGATGACAGGTCGCAAAGGTCGCGTGGTACAGACGGAGGCGGGGCACATCCAGTACGAGTCGCGCGCGGAGTCCGACGTGCCGCTGGAGACGCTCAACCTGACGGAGAAGCAGCGGTTCATGGACGGGGAGAAAGATGTCGCCATCATCTCCGAGGCGGCTTCCAGCGGTATCTCGCTGCAGAGCGATAGGAGGTATATCTATCTTACCAGATGACAGGTCGCAAAGGTCGCGTGGTACAGACGGAGGCGGGGCACATCCAGTACGAGTCGCGCGCGGAGTCCGACGTGCCGCTGGAGACGCTCAACCTGACGGAGAAGCAGCGGTTCATGGACGGGGAGAAAGATGTCGCCATCATCTCCGAGGCGGCTTCCAGCGGTATCTCGCTGCAGAGCGATAGGAGGTATATTAGTTTTACTTCTCAAATCGGTGATTTTGATCTTCAAACGCAGAATGGTAGGCACTTAGATCGTCCTATCTGGTGGATATTATAACAACGACGTTCGAATTTTGATTCATCTTTTTGAAAGGTGTGTGAGTAATTTCCCGAACAGTTTGACGTTTGGAACAGGTGAAGCTCGTCCGTCTGAGACGAGTTTGAAATGGATAACTATCAGGGGACCTTTTTCCTTCTAGTCCTTAGTTGAGATCAGTCCAGTTCCTTGGGTATAAACCTTTCACTTTCAAACCTGTTTTAAAAATCTGTGATTTCTTGTAGAAAGTACAAGCTTAACATGGCCTCTTACCTGTGGAATGTAAAACATGTCTGACATATAACGTGGTGTGTATTTCAGAGCACATAACCAAAGAAGACGAGTTCACATCACGCTAGAGCTGCCGTGGTCGGCTGACAGGGCCATACAACAGTTCGGTAAGTCGACCTTAATGGAGCCCTATTTTTAGACTACTGCAAATAAATCAACGCTGTGAACATCACACAGCGCCATCTAACGCCATGGTAACGCCTTGTGTTACGGTGACTAGACGACGGATATAATACTTATATGTATTTTTATTTTGTAAGCATACATTATTATTCATAGAGACACTCAGACCAGTAACAAATATTTATTTTTAAGCATAAATACTTGTTCCTGGCGGGAATTGAACTCGCAACCTGCTGCATTGCAGTCGGGCATTTGCCCGACGCGCCACTGAGGTCGTCAATTCGTATACGAAAGATCGCTAGCTCTCGTTTGTTGTGTATGTGCGTGAGGAGCGAGCGAGCGGGCGATTTGATGATTGATGATTGTATACTACAAAGTCTTACGACGACATCTTACGATGTCGAGCCAGCACTTCTTGGGAAGACCGAAGAAGTGCTGGCTTGACGTTGTAAGATCGGATATGCGTGCAAATGGCCTCACTACACGGGATGCCGAAGATCGTGCGAAGTGGAGACGTAAAAGTAGGAAAGCGGACCCCGGGCTGAGAGAGGGATGCAACCGTGAACATCGCTCGGATGATGATGATGATACAAAGTATCAAACTAATCATCGTTCATAAGTAAGGGTGTAGTAAATCTCAACCGTATGTGCTTGATAACCCCAGGGCGCACCCACCGCTCGAACCAAGTGAACGCGCCGGAGTACATATTCCTGATCTCGGACCTGGCGGGCGAGCGCCGCTTCGCCTCCACCGTGGCCAAGCGGCTGGAGTCGCTGGGCGCGCTCACACACGGCGACCGCCGCGCCACCGAGACCCGGGACCTGTCCATGTTCAATATTGATAACAAGTATGGTGAGTGACTAGCTGTGTCCAGGCCCGGGCCTCACACGCCACCGAGACCCGGGACCTGTCCATGTTCAATATTGATAACAAGTATGGTGAGTGACTAGCTGTGTCCAGGCCCGGGCCTCACACGCCACCGAGACACGGGACCTGTCCATGTTCAATATTGATAACAAGTATGGTGAGTGACTAGCTGTGTCCAGGCCCGGGCCTCACACGCCACCGAGACACGGGACCTGTCCATGTTCAATATTGATAACAAATATGGTGAGTGACTAGCTGTGTCCAGGCCCGGGCCTCACACGCCACCGAGACACGGGACCTGTCCATATTCAATATTGATAACAAATATGGTGAGTGACTAGCTGTGTGTCGCCGTTTTCACCGTATAAGTCCCGATCCTGTGGGAATTTTCAAAATTCCCACAGGATTGGCTGTTCTGTCACGACAGAACAAGCACCTGTGGCGCAATTGGTAAGCGCACGACACGGAATGTCGAGGTTGCAGGTTGTGTACGTCGGACAAGTGTGCACATGAACTCTTCCACATTGCATAGTATATATTGCAGACTATGGTACCATATTATTGTCACCGACGTTACGCTCTTTCATTTGACACCCCTCTCGGGTATATTATAGTTTTCATCCCTCCCTATCATCCCCCTATCTCCATAACTCCCCGACCGATCCCGCTCATCTTCGAACTAAAAAATTCTATTGACCCTTAATACCCACATACCAAAAATCATGACGATCGGTACAACGGTACTCGAGTTATCGTCAAACAAACATACAAGGGCCCGCCCATCTCACCACGGAAACGCAACGACGCGGACGTTGCATACGTGGGCTCAGTCTGTTCCTGCCTTAATACTACTGTATTACATATTATGGTCCTTCGAGTCTCATATATCGGAGTAAGCGGCCATCTATCATCAATCGTGCGCGAGTCCGATTCACACTTGGCTGGTTTCTTCTCTTCTAAAAAGTTATCATCTAACCCGTGTAATGTATCAGGTCGCACGGCGTTAGAGGCGGTGATGCGCGGCATCATGAAGTACGAGCAGCCGCTGGTGGCGCCGCCGCGGGACTACGCGGGAGACTTCTTCCAAGACGTGGCCTCCGCGCTCGTCGGCGTCGGCCTCATCGTCAACAGCGAGGCCACGCCCGGCATGCTGTCGCTGGATAAGGTACGTACGAGTGGCCTTGTGACGAGTCACCACTCCACTGGCCTAAGAAGCTACCCTTATTTTAAAGAGGAGAAATGCGACCTTTTGCACTGTCCCACCGCTCCTGGGAGAGCGGTGGGGATGTGTGGGGCTTCCTGTTGGCCTAGGTTTTAGGGCGGCCACAGGTTTACCCACTAAAACTCCTCGGTGTCTTTCTCTTCACCATATTCCAGGGAAAAGAAGGTACTGTTTGCACATACCACCATAATCCAAGAAGCTACCCCTAAAGGAAGATCCCTGAGACCGGTGAAGAAGCCTCATCTTCCGTACGGTACTGGAGCCGTTGAAAGGCACGCTCATGTCCCGACGAGCGGTGAGCGGCTTTATTGGTACCTGTCTGGAAAACCAGGATTGATAACCTTGAGCACGAATAAGTCGCCTTACGAGAACTGGGCTCTAGCTTGGGCACGGCGTCACTTCTTGAGGTGCCTCTCCGATTAACAAAGGTTTACGGTCAACTTGGAATATTCCTCTCTATTCCTGGCTAGGCGAAATAGTTCTGCACTCGCTATCCCCCATTCCATTCTCGGATGTTACGTAACCAAAACTTCTTCCTTCTACCGACACGTTTTGTGCTCGCAACTTTTCCCATCTTGATCAGTTGCAATAAGTCGTAATATAACAAATCTTATGTTTGTCTTCAGGACTACAACAACATATCGAAGTTCCTGAACAGGATACTGGGCATGCCGGTCGAGTTGCAGAACAGGTTGTTCAAATACTTCACGGACACTCTCACTGCAGTCATGGAGCAAGGTAAACGAAGACTTATTTCTCATTTGCATACATATCAGTCATTTAAGAGCTAATGTAAAGTTAAGCTATAATTCTCTTAAGTTATTGACATGCGCCTTGTTCAGCCATTGCAGAGACAACATTTATGAGTTAGTGGAGGGATGAGGGGAGGGGAGAGGGGGGTCGGAAGAGGAGGGAAGATTTAGGAGGAAAGTCCATAAAGATTTTTCTTCTGTTTTGCTTAACTGCTTATAAAAAAATGATTGGAAAGATTGTAAAGATGTGTGAATTTTTTCGTCCATGTTCCAGCGAAACGCAGCGGCAGATTCGACCTCGGCATCGTGGACCTCGGCGCGAGCGGCGAGTGCGTGCGGCGGCTGCGGACTCTCACCTTCCTCCGGAAACACGCCACGGGGAAGGCGCCCGTCGAGCTACACACCGTGCAGTCTGAGGTAACACTTGTGTATACACGAGTGTATACAGACGCAGCGGTAGACTCGACCTCGGCATCGTGGACCTCGGCGCGAGCGGCGAGTGCGTGCGGCGGCTGCGGACTCTCACCTTCCTCCGGAAACACGCCACGGGGAAGGCGCCCGTCGAGCTACACACCGTGCAGTCTGAGGTAACACTTGTGTATACACGAGTGTATACAGACGCAGCGGTAGACTCGACCTCGGCATCGTGGACCTCGGCGCGAGCGGCGAGTGCGTGCGGCGGCTGCGGACTCTCACCTTCCTCCGGAAACACGCCACGGGGAAGGCGCCCGTCGAGCTACACACCGTGCAGTCTGAGGTAACACTTGTGTATACACGAGTGTATACAGACGCAGCGGTAGACTCGACCTCGGCATCGTGGACCTCGGCGCGAGCGGCGAGTGCGTGCGGCGGCTGCGGACTCTCACCTTCCTCCGGAAACACGCCACGGGGAAGGCGCCCGTCGAGCTACACACCGTGCAGTCTGAGGTAACACTTGTGTATACACGAGTGTATACAGACGCAGCGGTAGACTCGACCTCGGCATCGTGGACCTCGGCGCGAGCGGCGTTATTACAATAATTCAAAACTCTGTTTCAAACGTGGCAAAAAATCTGCTCTCCTTTCCAAGCCGGTCTGTGTGAACGGACCCTTACGGAGCTTGTCCCTGTTAACCCGGTTTTGACCAAACTGTTTTTAACTGCATTTGCAAATCTGAAGATGTAACGTATTGTCCACAGCGAGGCATGGACTGGGACGAGGCCCAGGAGAAGTGGGCCGAGCTGTCCGGGCCCAAGGAGGGCTTCTACCTCTCCCAGCAGCCGCGGAACAACAAGTACACGGTGGTGCTGGCCGTGGCCATACCCACCACCAAGAAGGATAAGCTTACCAAGAAGGAAATCATGTTTCATATATACAGGTAGGTAACCTCGTTTTTAGAACGAAGGTCTGTAATGCGGTTTGTTATGTTAACGCAACGTTAGCGCTATTATTTTTTACCACTGACGCTAGTATACCTCTATGATTAGTTTCTAAATTACAGACTACAATTTTACACATCTTTCTAAAAGAAAAAATGTCCAATACAAGAAACTAAAACGTCAGATTAAGTTCTGAATTTAAAAAACGTATAGACGGTGGCATTTTTAAAATTGTTGCGTTTACGAATTTTGCTTGGTCCCTTGTTTATTGTAGGGCTCCGTAACCAGTTGTGATAATGGTACGGAACTCTTCGTGTACGAGTCCGAATACTACTTGTTTTAATATAATTTACTAGCCGACCCGGCAAACTTTGTTCCGCTTTAGAGGCAAAAATTCGTCTCCTGGTTCCAAGCCATCTCCCCACCAATTTTAGACCAAATCGGTGCAGTCGTTCTGGAGTTATAAATAGTAAATTTAACTCGAGTTTCTTGTATAATATAGATATATCTGTTCGTGTTTGCAGACCAAACACAGGCCTCCAAAACCGCGCGGAGTCTCTGAGCGAGCTGGAGCGCAAGTACAAGCGCGTCGGGGCGGGCGGCGCGGACGGCGCGGGCGGCGCGGAGGCGGCGTGGCGGCAGCACTACTCCGCCAGCCGCGCGCACTGCTCGCACGCCTACTGGCGCGGCTCGTGCCGCAACCTGGACTGCGAGCTGGGTCAGTAAGCCTCAGCTTTGGTCCCCGCAATAGGAAAATCCTGAATCGCGGGAGACCTAAATACAATTTTGATTTTAAATATCAGTTGCTGCAGGGATCCTTACAGATTAACAGCTGTCATCCGAAATGAAGAACTTAATGAGCTCCATCACTTCTGCAAAGAAACTAGTAGTCTAAGATCAATACTTTCCGAGACATAAGCATTTTAAGTTGGACAACTGTCATCCGAAATGAAGAACTTAATGAGCTCTATCACTTCTGCAAAGAAACTAGTAGTCTTGGATCAAAACTTTTTCGAGATATATGCGTTTAAATTTTGACGGCTGTCACCCGAAATGAAGAACTCAATGAACTCTATCACTTCTGCAAAGAAACTAGTAGTCTAGGATCAATACTTTCCGAGATGTAAGCATTATTTATTTTAAACGCTTAACCAAACAGCTGTCAACTGATTCGATCGTCTTTTGTTTCAACCTCGATCGTCTTTTGTTTCTACCTCGATCGTCTTTTGTTTTTATTTCGTTCGTCTTTTGTTTCTACCCCGATCGTCGTTTGTTTTTACCTTGATCGTCTTTTGTTTCTACTTCGATCGTCTTTTGTTTTTCAATTCACCTTTTAAAAGATGGATTGAAGTGGAATGAGGAATTCCGAATTTAAAGTTTTGTTGTTGCGGAATACCAAATCTAAAAAAATTAAATTTAAAATTTAAAAAACCCCCGACTTAAAAAATCTTTCAAGTTAAAACATAACTAAACTTTAAAAAGGCAAAAATAATAAACCGAAAACAAATTTCATGTCTCTGAGTAGGTATGTGGTACCTTACGGTCCCGCGTCGGGGGACGCGGGAACGTTAGTTACTATAAGCACGGGTAGGTTACCATCAACTTCTGTGACACATTACAACGTAAGGTAACCACATACCTACTCAGAGACATGAAATTTATTTTCGGTTTATTATTTTTGCCTTTTTAAAGTTTAGTTATGTTTTAACTTGGAAGATTTTTTAAGTCGGGGGTTTTTTAAATTTTAAATTTAATTTTTATATTTCAACCCTTTTTGTAAGAGCGATTTTGATAAAACATGCTTAATGTTGTCATAAAAGTTATGTCCTTTCATTTGATACCCCACTCCCATATATATACCCATATTTGAAAACATTCGGTTTTTATTTCCGTGTTTGTCCCTACATATACTTTGAACGGCTAAGCCGATTTTGATTAAACATGCATATTCTTGTCACAAAAGTCATTCTCTTTTATTTGATACTCCACTCGGGCATATTTGAAAACATTCGGTTTTTATTTCCGAGCTTCAATCAACATTATATTATGAACGGCTGAACCGATTTCGATCAAACATAGCTAAGAACACTCGCGCAAAAGTCACCTATCAACCAAAAAAAACTACATTGGAATCGGTTCACCCGTTCGTGAGCTACGATGCCACAGACAGATACACAGACAGACACACAGACACGTCAAACTTATAACACCCCTCTTTTTCCGTCGGGGGTTAAAAAGAAATGTATGTTTATTTTAAGATCCACTTCATGGTCTAAAATAGTGGATTGAAGAGGGAAAAAAATAACAACCTAAGCAACATTCTGACTGTATTTATCCCCCCAGGGCGCCGCCGCAGAACGCACCACGTCCTCTCCGGGTCGCTGCTGGCCGTGTGGGCGCGCGTGGAGTCGGTGCTGCAAGCGCGCGCCGCCGCCAACCGCATGCAGGTGGTGCGAGTGAAGACCGACTCCGGCCTCAAGATCGTCGGCACGCTCATCCCCAAGAACTGCGTCGACCCGCTGCGCGAGGCCTTGTCGTACGACGCGGTCGATGTCAGCGAGGCCAACTTCGATGAGGAGAATAAGTGAATGTGCAGTGGAGTTCAGTGATTGTGGTGCAATTTAGTAGTCGTTTTTTGGGCACGGTCATGCGGAGCTGGTGGTTTTTAGTGGACGTTTTGGTTTGAAACCTTTTAAGCTGTTGCATAGCTTTTATCGCGGCGACCGAGTCAAGAAATTCCGTAACGAAAATAAAACAGTCCACGAGTTTTTGTTTTTTTTTATAATGTCTTATGATATTTCTTTGTGGAACTCCTTTGATTAGTAAATGTTTACCTGGTCCAGTCTTACTCTATTAAATTATAGTTTGTATCAGCTTTATTAATATCCGATCTGTCAATTGAACTGATTACAGATTGTTATTTCATAGTTTTGTCTTGAAAACCTTTTATAAATACGTAAAATATTGGTCTGTTTCAAAGATTTATTAAAAAGACTGTTTAAAACTCATCCATCAGTTAGCATTGCGTCTTTCTGCTACAGATATAGGTTATTGTTCTCACTTCTAAGTTGATCGTGGCCAAAATGTGACCGATTTGTTTTTCTCAGATTGAAGTCAATTACAGGACAGTTCCTTTATGAATGAATGAACATTATTAATATTTATTCATTCATCCGATAAGGAGGTCGTTTCCTATTGTGTTGAGAAGGTTAAGTTGTACAAAATGTTAGAATTTTATTTAATTCAATGTTGTAATTGAAAAAAGTTTTTGTTTTAGATACCCTGTAAGATAGGCGTATTTGATTTGTAGGTAGGTGTTTTCGCGTTTTGATGGGTGAGCGGTGTAATTTTTAAACTGATTTGTTTGTAGTAAGAAAAAGCTTGCGGGGTTTACCGCCGACAGATGGCGCTGAGCCAAATTAGATCGCGCAAAGTTATTCCGTGGCGACCACAAAAACGTTTACGCATATCACCCAACAAAACTCTAAATCTTAGCATATTAATTACTTTTATGTATTCCTATTATATTTAGGACGTAATACATGACAGTCCTCATTTTTTTATGTACTTATCAATTCTACTCATATACATAATAATTAAATCAAATTGACATTTTTAAATTGACGATTGAAACTTGCCATTGGAAAAAAATTGAGTTTCGGAACGTACAGGGAGATTTGCGTGAGCTAGTTTAAAAATGGGAGCAAATTTACGTTCCCAGAGCATCGCTACTAGCTAGAAAGTGAAACGTTGACGTGCCCAGTAATCATCGAATAGTTCTTGCATCACACGTCGCGGCGCGTACTAGTCCGTTAGGAAGTTAACCAAAACAGTGTGGAATAAATATCAAATGCGTGTAGAATTTGACCGACAGATTGTACAGGACCGGACTGCCTGGATAAATATTAAGAAGGAAGCCTTTACGGTACAGAGTGATGACGTACCCGTAATTATAACTACCATTTCTATGGCTTAGCTTTGTGGTAGAGTCGTTAAGCAACGCCTGACGCGATTTACATCAATGGGTGACCGATTTACAATGTGACAAAGTGCATTTTCTCGAGGCCCGAGCTTCGGAAGACTCAGTTTGTCTCAATTGATATTTCTGAAAGCAATCGTTAGGTCAAATTAGAGCGAAGCGCGACCTGACAACTCTAAATCTAGGTTAGACACACTTCTATACGAAAATAATATTATACCTATCCAATAGTCCTTTTTAATTATTA
Source organism: Idaea biselata (assembly GCA_958496205.1). Classification (NCBI taxonomy): domain Eukaryota; kingdom Metazoa; phylum Arthropoda; class Insecta; order Lepidoptera; family Geometridae; genus Idaea; species Idaea biselata. Next base: position 21,897,790 of record OY292405.1, on the reverse strand, counting down.
GTCGTCCGGAAAAAGACCTGTAATCACTACCTAGAACGCGCGTCGCGTCTTAAGATGCAAATACTATACCAAAACACTGTCTTGCTAGTCGCGACCTCTGGCGGATAACAGATGGCACTAGCTCACGTATTTATCGTCATTCATTACGTCGCTACCAAATATATTTTAATCATACATTTTATATTGAACTAGATACATCCTGCGGTTTCACCCGAAGGTTATACGATGAAAAGTAGCCTATTTCCTTAGCTACAGTCCCATTAGAAAACGTAACAGACAGAGACGAGACAAGATCGCATTTATAATATTAGTTCCTAGTTACGGCTTATTTTCGTAGACTGAGGAACAGAAATGGACCTGCTATCTGCGTATTATAGACTGAAATAAATGACTTTATGTACTGAAATTAGACCTCACTATGTCGATTTTAATGCTATTTTATATGAATTATATGCTTTTATTATATTAAGCACCTTATTAATGCCCAATGTTTCGAGGTAGTATACATTGATAAAATGCTTAATAATATAATCAATGCAACGCGATTGAAACCGGAAATGAGTTTAATTCAATCCAATATCGCGAAAACAGAAGAAAAATCTAGAGGTGAGTCCAACAATAAGCGATACGCGGATAGAGACAGCAAGACTTCTTCGTCTCGCTCCCGATTCTTCATTTCACAATCAACCCATCTCTCTTCTGTCATCTAGGGTATCATCCATTTTTGTTCCTCAGTCTACGCTTACTTTAGAATGACTATCTCATACAAGTGGTATTACGTTATTTATGTGATTTCATTTTAAATGGTTAGTTTTAGTGAATACTCCGTTAGTTGATTGGAAAGTGATGAAAATAATAGATAATTTCGGACAAATGCAACAAATAAAATGGCGCCACTGTGAAGTGAAGTGTTTTATATGACAATAGGATCCAGAAGACTCCTGTAGGGGTATTCAGAGAGCTTTAGTCTGAAATCGAAGATTGGCATGTCTGTCACTGTCTTTTTCAGCCATAGATAGATAGATAAACACTTTATTGCACCAAAAACACATACTTAATACTAATTATACAAAGAATAACTTAAAACTATAGTGGTACAATGGGCGGCCTTATCGCCTATGGGCGATCTCTCATACTGAGCGAGACGGAGATATAAATATTGATAAATAAATAAATATGGCACGAAGTTACACACAGCTCATTCTAGCGCCAAACTAAGAACTAGGTTTGTACTCATTACTGATTATATTACAACAACACATTATATTTTGTTCTTGTAAATACATACATATGATACATAGAAAACATGCAGTCCAAAAACAAAGATAGATAGATAAATGCTTTATTGTACCAAAATGAAAAACTAATTTTTGTTTTTAAGCATAAATGCTTGCATCTGGCGGGAATCGAACCCGCAATCTTCTTTCCGACTTTGGTTTCGGACCCAGGCTCTCTGAATAACCCTTCAGGTTGTTTGCAATATAATTTGCTACATTTGTCCCTAAAAAATACACTAGGCAAATGTAATTAAAATGATATTCTAGTTATTCCAGCTCTAAAGCTCGTATTCACAACCGACCCTATACCTGTCTTAACGTTCTGCCTTGCTCTTACGAGTGACAATCGACGTCAGCTAAAATGTGACAAAAGATGAGTCTACACATAGGGTTTAGTTAGTGAATACGGCTGTTAGAAACGTCTCAATGTAAAACTTTGGTTGAAGAAAGGTCAATGAGAACAGTTTCGACTTGCTGCACGTTTACATTTTGCAAAGAAATTTCTGAAGCTACTTTTCAGTGGGCATTTCACTTCTAGTGAGACCCTAAGCGACAGTGTTATAAATAATTGATCAACTAAAGTTTTCCTTAGGGACTTTTCTATGGACAGTATGGACTTGCAGAACTATTGTTGGACTAACTAACTAGCCCGGACTAGCTAGTCTAGGCTGTCCATGAAGTACGACATTTATTTATTGTTTTATACACAAGAATTGCGAGCTTAAAGCTGTTTTTGACGCATTCACTTAAATGTTGTAATATATATTTTTTTAATTTTGTCTTAACGTGCCGCCCCGGGATATAATAGTGCTTCCATGTTGGTGTCAGGCCGTTGGAGGGTCGTAAAAATATTGCCAAATCTATTTGCAGTAGGTGTGGTCATTGGTGTAATAATTAATGACTTACTTGCCCCAACCCCAAATAATGTAGGGTTTTAGTGGACCCCGGGCTCTCGGGCAATCGGGAACGGGATCAGATGAGAAGAAGATAATATTTCGTAATTCAAAGATAGTCTAGCTAAACTAACTAATCCAGGCTAGTTAGTCTGACAATAGTTCTGCGAATCGCCTCAGTAAGGCCGGCCGCACTTTGGATCCAATCCCATCCTTCCAAATACTATGAAAGCTCTACTCATACTCGTACATTACTGATTTATATCCAAAGTACGGCTGGCCTAATACCTTCAAGGTATGTATATTCTCCTATTCAAAATAAATATTTTGGCTGTATTTTAAGTGTACTTAGAACCTAAACCGATTAAAGTCGCTATAAATACTAGAAGGTTCTAAGTCCGAAATAAGCTGTTATAACGTGCCAAGTTTAACCTGAGACTTAGCTCCGTTGAATTGATTTGTATTCAGGTCTCAAGTTAATTTTGTTATGTTATAGGTGCCTAAACATAGCATTGTGTCACACACACCGATACATGTCTCATATTTCTTTATGTATAACATTGAAGACAGAAATTAAATGTATATAAAATTAATATTTGTTTTATTTTAAGCGTTAACTAGGTAAAACAATAATAATAATTTCGTAGTACCATTTCGAGACCTTTTCCTGTATTGTAACATTTTCGAAATAACAATTTTTATGTATTTGCAGCTTGGTTATATGATCGGTGATTGCAGCCAAGACAAGTGATGGCAAATCATAGGTAGGTGATGTTAGTATTTTTATTAAAAAAACATATCCAAAGTAGTACAAAGAGATATAACCATTTAACATATACCTTGGAAATCGGACCAATAAATTGTGAGTTTTTTTGGTCTTTTTTACCAACATCAGATTCTTTCTGTATGATCTGTAAACGTGTAAACGTAAATTAAATGGTTTTTCTTTGGCCTTCACTTTCAACTGGTTTCAACATCACAAAGCTTTTGAAAATGGCGCCGAAACTTATGTCATAGATAACTAAACTTATTCTCTTTTCATTATCTGTATTCGTTCATTCGATTTCAAACTGCAGCCAAGTTTGTGTTTTATAGACATAAAACACAATTATTTTTATATTATTATTATTTAAAATTGAGTAATTTTGATTATAATTTTCGAAGTTTCTTTTGTTTTAAGAGACAACAAAAATGAGACAAAATTAATAAAAATTGACACTGGGTATATAAATAAGTAGTATAAACCAAATAAAAAAAAAAAAACAATTCATTCTCTTTTTAATCTATGGGCAGGGATTTACCGAAAAAATGCATTTGTTTGCAAAAATTGTTTTGATTATACGCGTGGGGTAGTTTAATAAAAAAACAAAACACGTAAGACATATCGAGATAGTCTTTAATTATTATAAAATTTTAAAGCGGAATTGTGTTGCAAAAAATAGGTAAATTGAATACGAGAGTTTCCAATTGCCTTCTTTTAAAGATTTGTAAATACATTTCAAGTGATTTAATTAATTTTAAATATTAGTGTTTTAATATGGAAGATGAAGAGAGCAAGCTATGCTCGAATTGGTGAGTGTAGTTATAGCATGTTGTGTCAATATTGTTCTATTTTCGTAACACATGTTCGCCGGGTATTTATAGCTTCAGTAGATCGTAGCAGCTGTTACGGTAGTTCCTGTGTTTATTTCATAAACTAGGCGAACGATTCATTATTGTATTTAAATTGATTAATGGGCCCTATGCACGGTGTTAATTTCGTAGTAAATAATAAGTGAGACTAGTAAGCCAATGAAACATTCGCTCTTCTATGATCTATGAACCAAAAAAACTATTAAAGTCGCATAATCCGTTCGTGAGCTTCGATACCACAGACAGACACCTCAAACTTATAACTATAGCACCCCTCTTTTTCTGTCGGGGTTAAAAAGGGGGAAAGCAAATCGAAGACGGTACTGAGCCGCCCTGTACCTACCTACCACCTCCAAGCAAAGAGGACTGCAAAATTTTTTATAGGTCTTACCTTACGCCTATGAGTAACCTAGTGGTACCTATAGCTTAAAAAAAAGTTAAAATTCAAGTTTAACCGCAACCCTAAAAAACTGAAAAAAAAAAACTTGAGAGATGTCAAGCAAGGGACACCCGGATGGAACAAAGTTCCAACCAAAAAAAAAAGTGTAGGTTACGTACCTATCCGTTACAACTTTTGGTTTTAATTTTTTTCGTCTAGTCCCCTTCCGCAACACGCGTTATGGAACTTCGTTCCAATAAACCGCATTTATGCATCTCTTGGGAAGTGGCAGGTACCTTCCGCCTTCCACTTCCCAAGAGATGAGAGACACCAAGACAGACATCGAGAGTAGGTACATAACCTACTCTCGAAGTCTACATTCCATCGCAATCGGTTCATGTAGTTTTTACACGTCATAGGTAGTGTACTAGTATGTAGTCTGTGGTCATAGAAGCATCTATAATCGCGATTATGAGTGTGGTAATCTGGTTCGGATTACCATAAGTCGCGGGTTCGAGTCCCGCCGGGTACTAACATTTTAAAGCATTTCTCGGTAGATAGGTGGTATATACAGCTATCTACAAAATGAATGAATGAATGTATTGATTGAATTTTTAATTGACCTATTTTAGGGTTCCGTAAGGAGTTCCTAAAAAGGAAATAACGTGACCGGTTTTTGACAAGTTGGTAGATTTTTTAAACTATATGTAATACACCGGTGTAGAAAAGTTTTTATGAGTATTTGACCTCCTCGATCACTATTAGTTTTTTTTTGTAAAACGATGTTTAGTGGATCATTTTTTATGGCTAACTAGAATGCCTTATCGATTGTTTCTTCAAATCGTTGAACGCTATACTGTTTACATTTTATCTCACATTTCATTCACTTCCTTTGTACCCAGTAGGTACCTAACCTACCTACTTAAATACTTGACTTTATATAGTAGGCGGCAGATTAGTTGAAACAAAATGGCGGATGCGCAAAAGTCGATTTTTCATAGAAAGCGCATGTAAAATGTACTGCGCGAACTTTCCTCTTCCACGACAAAACTTTTCAACTTTCGTGCCGGTCACTATGCTTATTGTTTGAATATGTTTAAGTACCTATAGGTTCCTCAATTTACTTCTACCCTCAAACAATAAGGCCAGGCGCACTTTGGATACATTTTCATCCGAAATCAATCGTGCGCTAACGTACGGAGACGTACGAACAATCCCGTCTTTCCAAATACTATGTGAGCGCGCAGACTGCATACGAACTAGTCGTACGTAAACTGATTCGTTTGCAATCTGCGCGCTTCCAAAGTACTTGGATGGTAAATATTGTTCGTACGTCATCGTACGTTAGCGAACGAGTGATTTCGGACGTGCTGCCGTCTAACAACAGGACTTTTACGAATTGAGCAATTTAGGAACCGCAAATTGTCCGCGCATTCCCGAAAAACACTTGTTAATTTTGCCATTTTTCATGCAATAGGAAATGCGCCACCTTGGCCCTGGGGGTCAAAGATTATGACTGGCCGATATATTGCTTATTGAAACTGCTTAATCCAACACCTTATTTTTAGAATTAAGATAACTGTATGCTGTGCTACTGCTGGGCAAAGGTTTCTGGCATGTCCTTCCATACGATGCGACCTCTGGGCTCTGGGTCAATTGTATTGGCACCCTTATAATAATAATAATAATAGCCTTTATTTAACAATCTTATAAAACATTTTTACATAAGTACATTTATTTTTAATATGACACCGGTTTGCGAAGATTGTCTTGCTAATTAGCATAGGCCTCCCCTAAAGCTTGCCACAAAGAGCGATCTTGTGTCTTTCTTCTCCATGTTGCACCCGCTATCTTTGTTATGTCGTCTTCCCATCTCTGAAGTTGTCTTCCTCTTTTTCTTTTATATTGTTTTGGACACCATTCAGTTACGTCTTTGGTCCATTTCTCTTTTTTGTTCCGCATCATGTGACCAGTCCATCTCCACTTCAGCTTTTTGACGCAGTATGTCACATCCGTTAATCTGGTTTGTTTCCGGATTTTTTTCAGGTTTATTTTGTTTTTTATTTTGATATTCAGCATGCTTCTTTCCATCCCATGTTGACAAGTCTCTAATGCGTGTATGTTTTTATTCGTAAAGCTCCATGTTTGGCATCCATACGTCATAACAGGCAGAATACATGAATCGAATATTTTTTTCTTGTATTGTAGTGGTATATCGGGATTTTTTACTATTTCCTTGAGAGACCAGTACCTTTTCCAGGACAGATTTATTCTGTTGTTTATTTCTTTCTTTGTCAGATCTCTTGGAGATATAATTTGTCCGAGATATGTGTATTCGTCCACATATTCTATTTCTGTACCGTTGACAATAATAGGGGTTTTTTCTTCGTTTGTCATTAATTTAGTTTTTGAGGTATTCATGGATAGTCCGACTTTTCCACTTTCAAATGTAAGTGGTTGCAGCATTTCTTGTAGACTTCTCGCGTTGTTTGAAATAAGGATTAGGTCGTCGGCGAATCTAAGATGGTTAAGTTGTGCTCCGTTGATATTTAGTCCATAGCTGTCCCACTCAAGTCGTCTGAATACGTATTCAAGGACTGCCGAAAAAAGTTTGGGTGACAGTGGGTCACCCTGTCTAACTCCTCTTTTTATAGGAAAGGTTTCGCCTGTTCTTTCTGTTTGTACTTTAGCTCTCATATTCTGATATATATTGCTAATGAGGCGTATATATTTATTGTCTACTCCTTGTGTTTCGAGCGCCTCCCATATCTTTGTGTGTTTAAGTGAGTCGAACGCTTTGTTGTAGTCTACGAAGGCTAGATAGAATTTGATACCATATTCGGTACAAGTAGGTAATTATAGTTCACTCTGGACCAGAAAACCCACGAGGCCTGCGGCCTCTCGCTTCGCGGGGTTTTAAGGTCCAAAGTGAACTATAAATTGAAACCAAACTCAACCTTGCATTTTTTGTTCCATTAATAGGCTTTATTAATTACCGTTTTTATAGATCTTTAGTCATTTCGTTAGGTGCATTGTTAACATGAAGTTCGTTAAACAACCGGTATCATTACAATTAGAAAATATCAATTTTGCGTCTGAGCAACAAAACATTCGTCATGGAAAACTATTACCAAATACAGTTCGCTGTATAATATGTGGTCCATCGAACTGTGGAAAAACGAATTTGGTTATTGGACTACTTTTGCACGAAAATGGTTTAGAATATCGTAACGTTTATGTCTATTCAAAAACTCTTTATCAACCGAAATATAAGTACTTAGAACAGGTATTGCAAAGGGTTCCTGGTGTTACTTTCTCAAAGTTTCATGAAAATCAAGAAGTGTTCACTCCAGAAGAAGCAAAATGTAACTCAGTTATTGTTTTCGATGATGTATCTTGCGAGAATCAAAACAGTATGCGTGATTTTTTTGCAATGGGTAGACACAAATACATAGACTGTTTTTATTTAAACCAGACATATAGCAAAATACCAAAACAGTTAATAAGAGATAATGCAAATTTATTAGTATTGTTCAAGCAAGATGATATAAACTTGAGACACATATATGATGAACACGTCAATACTGATATGACATGGCAAGAATTCAGAGCAATGTGTGCCCAAATATGGAAAGAACCTTACAGTTATGTTGTAATAAACAAGGACTGTGAAAAAAACAAAGGTTGTTATCGAAAGAAATTTGATACGTTTGTTTTATTTCATTAGTGGACTTATGTAAATCATTTCTTGTTGAGTCGTGGCTTAGAAAACAAGTTCTGTGAGCGTTTTGTTTATATTAAATAATAAAATTATGTCTTACATTCCCGTCTTTCGCCGTTTCGCTGATGAAGAGGAACGTTTAAGGAGTTTTGCTACCTGGCCGCTGGGTTTAAATCAAAAACCAAAAGAAATGACTGAAGCAGGATTTTTTTATACCGAAATAGGTGATAGAGTCGTCTGTTTTTACTGCGGTGGAAGAATGAAAGATTGGGGCCCCAACGATCTACCATGGGAAGAGCATGCACGCTGGTTTGGCCAATGTCCCTATGTATTGGTAATGAAAGGAGAAGACTATGTGGAAAATGTACAAAATGGAGGATATGAAGAATTCGAAGAAGAGTGCAGTCAAATTGAACCGGAAATAAAAGTCAACATAATACCATCATCAATTATATGTAAAATTTGTATGGAAGAAGAATTAAATACGTGTTTCACACCTTGTGGTCATGCTGTGGCGTGTGCGAAGTGTTCTCTGTCTGTCGGAGTTAAATGTCCGATTTGTAGAAAAGAATTCAAAAAAATTATTAGATTGTTTTTATAAATAAAGAAAGAAGTTAAGTATTTAAAAGTCTTTTTTTATCCCTTATAAATAGCTGAGAATATTATTCGTACTATTATTTTGTGAGGCTACTACAACCAACAAAGTTCATCACTATAAATAGCTAAATACATAAACTACACTATCATTTCACATGAATACTGTTAATGGTTCAATCAACTCTGCTGCAATGGAAAAAAATCTAAAAAAACAAATTGTTGAAGCTGCAGAAGCTGTTAAAAAGAAGGTTCGAAAAATGCGAAATATTGAAACGGACAGAAGTAATATTTTAAAATCTGTTTTTAAACCAATTACAGAACCCCTCAATAAAATGGTGGACAATTCTTTATCAATAGAATCTCCTGACAAAAGAAAATCATTTCATTATTCCAAAGCCTTACAAAATGATGTTAAATTTGATACTTCAAGTCCATTAGACAGCGATAAAACTCTAAAGAGACAATCTAATGTTGGATTCAATATATTAAGCCCAAAAGAATCTAGTGAGTCACAGGATAGTGATAATAACGATTACGATGGTGATGCAATTAAAATGGATACAGTAGAAGGAGATGAATCATTTAAGACAGTGTCTTCAGGTGCAACCGATGCAATTTTAGACGTTTCTTCGTGGTCTCTTACTCCTGATGCTTCAGATAGTTTCAATGATGTTCTGTTTGGTATTAGAAATGATCGCGGAAAACTCATGATGGGATCTTCGCGTGTTGTGTTGACTGATGATTATATTCAAGTTGGTACAAAGAAGTATAAATTTACGGATGGAATAAAAGAATTACTTTTTAAAAAAGTCCCTAACTTAGATGTAATAAATAATGAAGATTTGAGTCATTATAAGTTAATGTTGCAAGAAACAAATGCTCATAGAAGAAATTTTAGTCCAAATCAACCGATCAAGAGTAATAAAGGCCGAAAATACTTGAGTATTATAAAACCACTATTCAAATTACGTAAAGTTTCAGTAAGCACTGATAGTAGCCAACCGGACATAACACATCAAGGAGAAGGTTTACCACTTATGAAAACATGGAAGAAAAATGTTGACTACGTATACTGGGATGATCCTAATGAATTAGTTGAAAGATTAAAGCTTTTGATTGCTTCAAAAGATGCTGGTAACACTGGGTTGGAGAATGAAATCATTTCTATTATAGAAGAATTGCGTGAAAGCGGGATTATACCTTAATATATAGCATGATTTTTTTAAATTATTTCATTTCAACTTTATCGATAACACCTATCAGTTCACTATAATGGATAAGTTTGGACATCACATTCATAAACGCTTGCGTTTACCAGATTTCATAGAAAACTTTGATAAAATCCTAATGAAAACCGAAAGCGGAGAGTTTGATTTACATAATACAAGACTAACCGGTATTACGATTCCATTGAAAAATTCTGATGCTGTCAACAAGGAGTACGTAGATAGACAAAATGAATTGTATATAAAGAAGGAAGAGATCGCAACAATAGTTAATAATTTGAGAACAGTTTTAAAAGAATATGTTGATAATATTATTGTAGATTATTGTACAAAAGCTGATTTAATAAGAGCTAAAAAATGAGTAAACTTCAAATTGTGAATGAAATTCATAAAGCTGTTCGCAAGAATTTTAATCGACGATCAGTATTATTAAAGGGCATTGATGACCTATGGCAAGCAGATCTCATTGATTTTCAAAGTTTAAAAAGATATAACCGTGACCATAGATATATTTTGGTGATAATCGATTGTTTTTCTAAGTTTTCTTGGGCTATCCCCGTTAAAACTAAAACAAAAAAAGAAATCGCAAATGCGTTTCAAAGTGTATTAGATAAAAATCACCGAAAACCCATTAATTTACAAACTGATATGGGCACTGAATTTTACAACGATGAATTTAAAAAAGTAACAACAAAGTATAACATTAATCATTACTCTACATATTCTGTTAAAAAGGCTTCTATAGTTGAAAGACTAATAAGGACATTGAAAAACAAGCTGTTTAAACTTTTTAGTTTCAATGGTCACTATAAATGGATTGGAGAGTTGTTGACAAGTGTCATATCAACATATAACGACACAATACATCGAACAATAAATTATAAACCTAAAGATGTCAACCATTCAAACCAAAATGCAGTAATGAAAAATATTATAAAATTCCAGAACTCTAATATAAAGCATGCAAAATCCAACAAACTAAAAGTCGGTGATCATGTTCGTATAAGTAGATATAAAAGCAGCTTCGAAAAAGGATATACTCCTAACTGGTCTACAGAATTGTTTTTAGTTAAAAATGTTTATCTTTCTGTACCAGTTACGTATTCTATAGAAGATATGTACCACCAACCAATATTAGGACGTTTTTATGAACAAGAACTTCTAAAAACTAACTGTCCAAACGTATACCTTATTGAAAAAGTTTTAAGAAAAAAGGGTAATAAACTCTTTGTCAAGTGGTTGGGTCTTTCAAAAAGTGAAAACAGTTGGATTGATAAACAAGCGATCTTATAATCCTGTATTATTAGATTTATAAAAATATAAAATTGAGAATAACAATAGAAATGACTTCATTTATAATTCAGCTATGCGCGGTGGAGGTCTTGTGAATAGTATTATAAATAACTTACCATTTGAATTGCATTTACCCGGATATAATTATTGTGGACCCGGTACACGATTAAAGAAACGATTACTGAGAGGAGATAAAGGAGTTAATGAGCTTGATAACGCTTGTATGAGACACGATATTGCTTATAATAATTCAAACAGTTTGGAAGATCGACACAAAGCTGATTTAGATCTCATAAATATGGCAAAACAGAGAATGAAATCAAAAAACGCTGGAACAGGTGAAAAACTGGCTTCGTGGCTTGTGAACAAGGCGATGAAAACTAAGGTCAAGTATGGTGCAGGTGGGAGATCATTCAAGTCGATGGTATCAAAAATACATAAAAAACTGAAAAAGTCAAAACCAAAAAATGATGCTGCAGCAATAAAAGAAGCTTATTCTGCAGCTAAAAAGCACATTAAAAATAAGAAAAAAGTTCATGTGCCTCGTGTTATACCGTTGCCGAAAACAGGTGGTATTTTACCACTCATTCCAATATTCGCTGGACTATCCGCACTGGGCGCACTGGCAGGAGGTGCAGCAGGAATAACAAAGGCTGTAAACGATCATAAATCAGCGAAAAAGAACTTTGCAGAAGCTCAACGTCATAATAAAATGATAGAATCAATTGCTCTAGGAAAAGGCTTGTATATAAAACCCTACAAGACAGGAAATGGTCTTTTTGTAAATAAATCAAAAAACTAATTAAAAGGTTACCCAGACGCGCACTTTCTGATTTAGACATATTAGATTATGCTAATCAACATATTCCATACTTTAGGGGTGTTTTCATGAGAAATAAACTACCATCAAAATCCAAGGATATTGAGTGTGGGATTGTCAATTTAGATAGTTCAGAAAATGATGGAACTCATTGGGTAGCCTATGTAAAACTATTCAAAAATTGTGAATATTTTGATAGCTTTGGCGATTTAAAGCCTCCGTTAGAGTTGGCTGAGTATTTAAGATATCGCATCAAATATAATTATTCTAGATATCAAGACTTTAACACATCCAATTGTGGACACTTATGTTTAAAGTTTCTAGAAACGTTTTGGAAGGAAGAGCTAGGTGAAAACTATGCGATTATAAATCGAGCAAACAAGAACTTACTAAAAAATTGTATGATCGTTAGTGGATTCAATAAATGAATTAATTATTATTATTAATATATTAAGTGTGTGGTTCATTAACTTAGATGATTAATTTAGGTTATTTTTTAATAAATTATAATATTGACTATAAATTTATAAAGTTGTTTTAATTACCTTCATTTGTAAAATGTCTTTCACGTTGTCTATAACTGGTAATACCTCGATTTTATCGTCCACTTTTTATCCACCATTGCAATTTGAAGGTGAATACGAGTGTGCCCTGTTGTATTTGTCTACATTCAATTCGATCCCTAACATTGATAAACGAAATAATAAATTTTATTACGACAACAATGAAGTCTTAGAAATACCAGAAGGTGCTTACGAACTCCAAGATATATCTGACTATTTAAAATCAAACGTAAAAAATGGAACAAACATAAATTTGTTTTGTAACAACAACACGTTAAAAACTTTCCTTTTTTGTTCTAAAAACATACAATTCGACAAAAATGATTCTCTCGGAAAATTATTAGGGTTTGACAAACAAACTCTTAAAGCCAATATAATACACGAGTCGCAACTTCCAGTTAACATTTTATCGACAACAGTGGTAAGAATCGAATGTGATATAGTGAGCGGATCATATATTAATGGAAAATCAAGTCACATCATTTATGAATTTGCCCCAAACGTTCCACCAGGGTATCGAATAATAGAAGTGCCAAAAAATATAATTTATTTTCCAATCAATCAAAATAACATAAGTTCTATAAATATCAGATTGTTAGACATAAATAATAATTTGATAAATCTACGAGGTGAAGAAGTTCAATTGTACATGCATATCAGGAAAAAATGATAGACTTCAATAAATACGGTAATAATGTTATAAAACCTATCAGTACTCATCGATCAATCCGGAAAGGAACAACTAAGAAAAAAATTAAAATTACCAAAGAAAATAAACAATTCTTAAAATTTATCGGACTACTAAAATGAACATCTTAGATATCACGAGTTCACCGGCATACGATAATACCATAGATGGTATAGAATATCATTCGTATAAGCCTTACATAACAAGTTTCAACAGGAATGATGAAATTCGAATCCCTATCAACCAACAAGATTTATACATATTACCATCAGCAAGTACCCTCTATATAGAAGGAACGGTAAACATTGTGAAAGGTGCTGCAAAAGAAAAAGTTGATGCTATAGAGTTCACGAATAATCCAGTTCTTTTTCTGTTCCAAGATGTTCGTTATGAACTTAATGGAGTAGAAATTGATAGAATAAAAAATGCTGGAATGACAACAACAATAAAAAATTTGCTATCTTTTAATGAAAGTGAGGCTAAAATGGCTAAAGCTTGGGGTTGGGATGTAAATGGAACAAAGAAAACCCACGGAGGACACTTTTCTTGTTCAATACCCCTGAGAAACGTTTTAGGCTTTGCTGAAGATTATAAAAAAATTATTTTGAACTGCAAACATGAACTAATATTATTACGCAGCAATACAGATTTAAACTCTTTAAAAATTCCAACTGGTGAATCTCTCGAAGATATAACAATTCACAAATTAGTTTGGCGCGTCCCGCACATCAAAGTGTCTGACAAAGAAAAAGTACATTTATTAAAACTATTAGAAAAGGATCGTCCTCTCCATTTAGCTTTTAGGAATTGGGATTTATATGAGTATCCGTTAGTACCAAAAACAACTAAGCATACTTGGTCAATTAAAACATCATCGCAGATTGAAAAACCAAGATATGTAGTATTAGGGTTACAAACGAATAGAAAGAACTTGCCGGATAAAGATATATCACGATTCGATCATTGTAATTTGAGAGATGTCAAAGTGTATCTTAATTCTGTATATTATCCATATGAAAATTTGAATATAAGTTTTAAAGATCAGAAATTTGCGTTATTATATGAACAATATGTCAAATTCCAAGAATCTTATTACGGACGTAGAAGTGAACCACTGCTCAGTCCAAATGAATTTAATGAAAAAACACCACTGTTTGTAATCGATTGCTCTAGACAATGTGAAAATCTAAAGTCCGGTCCAGTAGTCAGTGTACGTATAGAACTTGAAAGCAATTCAGAGATACCTGATCACACCGCTGCATATTGTCTCATTTTAAACGATTCCATCATTGAGTATAGACCGTTGAGTAACATAGTGAAAAAAATATCATAAATATGAATCCCAGTGATTTTGTAATTGTAGACGTACAAGGATTTAAGGATAAAGAAAATAAATTTATCATAAAAGAATTTGCGGTTATACGGAACGAATATACGCAAACTTTTCTTGTGAAACCCCCTTTCCATTTTAAACACTTAACGGTGGAAGAAAAAAAACACGTGCGATGGATAGAAGCTAATCGAGGAATTTATTGGAGTGAAGGTTTTATTGACTACAGTGAATTTAAGCGTATTGTTAAACCATATTTGAATTTTCAAAATGTTTTAACTAAAGGCACTGAGAAAATCAAGTGGATTAAAGATTTATGTGAGAACTGCGAAGTAATAGATATAGGAGAAAACCAAGGCTGTCCTAATTTTTTAAAATTATATAACGATTATGAGGTTTCTAATGTAAGTTTGAATTGTATTGATCATAATAAAATTTGTGCTCTTAAAAATGTTATTTGTATCAAGAAATGGTGTGAAGGAAGCAAGAATGAATTTAATTTATGTAAATATTTTAACTCTGTTTCTTGTACTTGATATTTTTACTGAAATATATTTTTATCAATTTATTACTTTTGTATTATCATTTCGTCTAAACAAATAAGGTACCTAATTCATAAATAAAATACATTATTTGAACAAATCAGATAAGCAAGGATTTATTTCAAGATAATCTATGACTAATACATTAAAAATATAATTGACTAAAAACTAAACTTATAACGGATTATCTTTATTCATTTAAACAATACTTATTAACTAAAATATACAAATTAATTATCGATTATTGTTTCTGATATACTTTTTATCACTCTCTCCGTTTGGTCTAATATATTGTCTATACAATCTTTCACCACATATTGAGCCGATACAATTACTTCACTGTCATTTTCACTGTTTTCACCACTAATGTCAGTTATACTGATCTGAATTAACCGCCTCCCTTTGCAAGGCTCGCGGTTCAATACAAATGAAGATCTTCGTTGGATGCTACTGGAATTCTTAGTCGTCTTCTTTAATTTCTGTTTTAGGGGCTTCGGAGTTTTCTTTAAATTGCTTACAGGCAAGTTGTCCTCATAATCATTATCAGGAAAATTTTGTGCGCATTGAAAGTAAAGATCTTGAGTGTTGATTCCGAAGAGTCTATCAGCTTGTTCCACATCATTTTTTAGGTCCATGTTCGACATTATCTGAAACAATCAAAATAACACATAAGCTTAGCATAAGTAAGTAGTATTCAAATGAAAATAGAAAAAAAAAGTAAAAAAATAACTTACCAACGTGCAATATTTATTTATTTAGTTAGCTCGAAAGGTATTGTCTCTGTAACGTACAAGTAAAGAATGATGTAATAATCCATCAACATTTAATGAGGTTTTTGTTTACTCGACAAAATCATGCATTGATGCAATAGTAATTGATATTTTTACTAAGAAACAGCGCAGGTGTTTGTTCTCAAGTTTCATTCTTTTAAAGCAAACAAATAGAAACGTGTTGCGACATGTTAGTCGGTATCATCAAACTGCTTTGTTTATAATATTAGTTGGTAGGTACCTAAGTAATTATTTCATTTCTAAAGAGATAAATAAAACGCATCATTATTATGACATAATAACATATTTATTGATAAACTTAAACTATAACTTATAGCTATAACATCCCGTTTAGTTTACCATAGGTACATAAGTAATAAGCAACAAAAATATATGGTGTATAGGTCTATCATGTATTTTTATTGTAACAAAATAGTATTCTTAATTTACGATTTAAAAGTACTGTGAGCGCTACGATATTAGTTTGAAAAGGGTTCAGATTGTATGCTACTTACCTACAGATTATTACTGGAGTTATAATTATGTAAAATTAAGTAATAAGTAACAAAATATTTTTATACTCCTAGGAAAGCAACATGACCCAGTGCTTTTGTAGATATCTTATCTGATGATATTAGACGTTTATCATCTTTACTGGATAAAGCGACTTTATTTACGCAATGAGTGAAAACTTGATGTTTTATCGATTTAAACAATTTATTCTTTTTTCTTAAAATTGATTGAGAAAATAAAGTTGTTCTATAGTCAGACACCTCTAAATCGCGAACGACACATGATTTTACACCTTTAGCTTTTTTTATTTCAGTTTCAATAGTTTTTAAACAATAAAGTTTTGAACGTAATCCGATGAATTCTAATATAATTTTACCGGCCATTTCATCCTTAAATAACCCTGGTACTTTTTTATTGATCAAAGGTAAACCATACTCGTTGTCTATTGAAAAATTACTAGTGTCAAAATAATTAATAAAATGTTCTTTTAAATCTTTATAGAAATCTTTTGTTTTAATATGATAGATAAAACTATCTGTATCGGTATAACACATTTGCAATCGATCACCATAATGTGGTTTCATTACTGAATAATGAAAATCATACATGTGAGTTTTAGACAATTCAAGTACCGAAAAACCAATATAAATAGGTTTATCTAATGCTATTTGTGTTGGTTTCAGTTGGATAGCTGCTAAGTTTTCACTAAAAATGATGCTGCTATGATAATAAGGGGACGATATTAGTTTACCTGCACTATTTTTCTTTTTAGTAAAATTATGATTATCTTGCCATTGGTTAACTAATTTAACATCAACTTTCTTTGCGTTGTTTTCCAATGTTTTACCAAATATACTGTTATTAAGTAATTTGAAAAAATCTTGTTCAAACGTTGATTTAGCTTGTTGTCTCAAACATGTATTTAATTCAATATACTGTTTTAAATAATCATTTTGACGGAATTTAATGACTCTATGAACTTTTTTCAATATTAAACCATGTTTCAAGCATGTTTTTAAATAAACATAATGAATAACGTAATGGAATTTATCGTATAGATTTGGAATCAATTTAACAGACTTAGAACCAGGAGCAATAAAACGTTGTGAAGCCAGGGGATAATCTGAGTGGGTTAAATGCAATGATTTAGGATAGCTTAAGTCAACCTCAAGAATAAAACCATATTCAGCATTATCTGGTACACTATTTACGTCTAAACTAGTGATTTCTTCTTTAGATAGAAATTTAAATTCAGATAACGGTAAAGTTAAACTCATACTGTATCCATATAGGTTATTACAATCTATGTATATGAGGTGAGATTCTGGAATCGAATGATCAAAATCCAACATATATTTATTATTGGCTTTGGCATATCTATGCGATACCAAACAAATACCACCTCTTATTCCTGATTGTATCATATTGTAAATAGCTTCATCATTTATCAATTCTAACTCGACTTGTGTTTTGTACAGCATTGCATCAAAAGATAAACTCGGGGCTGTAATATAAAACGCTGGGTCCAATTGATAATAACTTTTACAAGTTACACGGAACTGTTCAAAGACATCAGTTAACAATAAAACGTCAGTTTTCAAATATAAGTCTGTATATTGACCCATATTATTTAATCTAAATTGTCTCCAAATTAATTGCGCGTGAGCATAATCTTTTTTAGATATATGCTCATTCGTAAGAGAACTATAAAAATCTTTTTTATTTGGGAGTGATGTTTCATTGTAACGCTGTAAATTATTCATATAATCGTAAGGATAGACTCCTTTTCGAGTAAGAAGATGAAACCGTGTGTCGTTTGAAAAATGTTTTCTTAAATGTACGAATTGTTCGGTTTTCATAGTTTTTGTTAATTTATCTAAACTAGTATTTAAAAATTTGAAAGAATCAACAAATCGCAACAATATTAATTTTCCATCAGAAAAAGGTATACACTTTGTGAATGAAACGTAATTCTCTTTAGTTTTTGGTATAATTTTTATAGACCCTGGAGCTTCACCTAATTTTGTAATAAATAAATGACAGTCGTAACCAGACAAATTATGAAAAAAAATTGGTATAAACTTTGGAATTTTGTATTGTAGATTGCAATAATTATGAGCTGCCCCTCGAAATTTCCCAGTTATGTGACAATGATCTTTAACTTTGTCACCATATAAAAACTTGTCACAAATGTGGCACTTAGATGCAGTTTTAAAATTATGTTCATCAAGTCCAGTAAAAATTATAGACACATTTCGATACAATATATCTCGAATTTCACGAACGTCATTATAAATGTATGATATGAATTTATCTACACAATCAATCCCTCGATATGTTACAAATTTATTGTACGATGAGTTTTGTGAACAAACAATATAATAAGCGAATGCAATGGGTACATGTCGTTGAGTTGTAGAAGTATGTAGACCTCTAATTTCTTCATTACAACTCGCTTCAAGCATACTTTCAAAGTCAGCGTAAATTACGAACGGAACGTTTTGCTTCCGATCATAATTTTTAAACTTTATTACTGAACCCTTTTCAGGTAAGACGGTGACAATCCCATTACAAGTATGACTATCTACTAGATCAGCACTTTTAAAAAACACTAAACAAGTATCACATAGAAATAGTTTTTTATGATTTGTAGTAATTTGATTTCGTAATAAACGCGACAAGTTTTTGATTAAACAATAATGCGATTTTGTACCATTTTCTAAATAAAGTAAATGAATAATTCGCCGATTAACAGTGTTTTCCGATTTATACAGAGGACCAATAACAGTGTTCTTTTTACTCAATCCGTAAATTATGAAACCTAAACCAGGATTGTTATTTTCAAATATAGATATATCAGAAAAAGTTGCTGGAAATGTCATTTTTTGTAAGTTAAGTACATCACGAAAATTTGGATACGATGAAACTCTATCAACATGATTTTTAGCTGGGTACAAAAAGGCTAGGACGCTCCATAAGAAACAATGCTTATCAGTGTTACGAACGTTTATACAAGCCTTTTTGCTTTTTATTTGATTAGGTAATTCAATGTACGTTGAACCGCGCAATGGCTCGAATTTGTTTACGTTAATTTCTATGTGCATACAGTTTAGAAACGCCCACCCACTGTCACGATCTTCAAATTCTTCCACTTGGTTTTTCAAAGTTTGAACAAGCGAAGAAAATAACATATCGAAGTCATAATTACCGTAAATAGGTGTATTTTTCGTACAAAATGATTTAATATCTTGTTCATCATTCTTGAACATTAGAAAACCTGCGTAAAGTTCAAAGTTAACTTTTATACAAATATGTAACTTTAGGCTATCATTTAAAAGACGTTGTAATTGACCGCGAATCGATTTCAAAAATAATTCAATACTAGATCGATTCTTGTCCTGAGCCAAAATTCTATAAGAAATAATTCTACATTTAAATGCGGATTCTATGATTTCAATTCCATCGCTAAATAAATGACTCGAAACTTTCTGTTTGTGTAACCTACTGCGTAAGTGACCTACCCATGAGTGATTATTTATTAATAACTCGCACGTCTTACAGAAAGGCATTATTATAAAGTGAATAACCAAGTACGTAAAATATTTATTTATTTCTATAATATCTTAGTGACTAAATACACTTGAAAACGCTAAAAGTATCTTAAAGCAGTAGTCGAAGAAGTGCAAGAAGTACCTACCTACTAGTGTCTTTAAAAAATTTAGCTTCGGTTTCTTTAAATACATCAAAAGATGTGATTAAGAGCTTCTGTAGCGGGACCCAAGCTGGGTCTTTGTCGCTCAAAATCAATTTTAAAGACGTTAAGGCTTTTTTGTACCGAGTTTCGGGTTTGTCGTTAGCGATGTCGGCCTTGTTATAAAGCCTGAGCTCGAGATAATAGTCACCACTCGTGACGGTTGATCGATAGCTTTGCCCGTTCGCTACTCTGGTCGCAAATGCTGATACTAGTGGTTTGACGCCGTCGCTGGATTTTGATCTGCCGCTAATGACGGCTGCCTCTGCGTCGATGATGGAAAATATGTTCGGTTTTCTGTGAACAAAGTAAAAATAATTAGTTTACTAAAAGTGAACATCACAAAGATGACGACGACTGGCTTATTACCATCGGCTGTATAACGGCTCTTTTGGAAGTTGAGCAGTTCAAGGATACATCGAGACGTTTTCACTTGAACAACAACAATGAGTCCTCAAATACGTCATGATAGGTTCAGTTTCAATGTTTTAAACTAACCTGACTGAATGACTAACCTCTTAGTAAAAAAATCGTAGAAACTTACTTCGAACAAACGGTTTCAGGCGTTTCTTTATTGGCTTTCCTCTTCGTCGCCTTTTTCAAAACGGTCGCAGCGGTGGAAGCATGCTTCTTTCTTTCCGGCACTGGTTTCCAGGAGTCGGGCACGTCGGTTTCGGCACTGCTGTCTTGTTCATATTCATAATCAGACCTAGAACGAAAAAAAAAAAAAAAAAAAAAAAAATAACGTAAAATGACATTATACATACTATTAAAACATACTCTTTTTTGTAAAAAGTAGCTACTCACTTACATTTTTATTTTTTAACTTCAAAAATTTTTTCTTGAAGTTAGTGGCTTAGGAGCTGCTCTGTGTTTCTTGCTGGGCAAGTCAGAGGTACTTCTTGCTGATAAGTAGGTAGGTACTTCTTGCACTTCTTCGACGTCACTTCGACTACTGCTTTCAGAATTTTATGATACTTTTAGCGTTTTCAAGTGTATTTATATGTTTGAAAAATAAATAGTCAGCAGTATTGTTCAAAAATTGAAAAAACAAATTATAAATTTTTAATCGGCCGATAGCCGTTAAGTAATGAAGTCAATAACAATTAATTACGTTAAACGTTAAATATCGATCGACTTTATATTTGCTGTCGGTGAATACAAAGAAATGAACTTAAATGCAATAATGAACGTTATTGTAAAGCTTTTAAAAATGATTTCTCATTGAAAGAACCACAATACAAAACATAGATGTCAGCGAAATACGACTTTTATAAATATCATAGATACAGAGGTAAAGTTTGTTTGAATATCTACCAAAAAGGTTTGATGTTAGCTCTATTAAAGCAGGTAAAAATGATAATCTTTGTTTAAAGAACCACAATACAAAACATAGATGTCAGCGAAATACGACTTTTATAAATATCATAGATACAGAGGTAAAGTTTGTTTGAATATCTACCAAAAAGGTTTGATGTTAGCTCTATTAAAGCAGGTAAAAATGATAATCTTTGTTTAACACAGCGGACTCACTTAGTTTAGTGGTAGATATCTCGACTTTCATTCCGAATTCTTGGGTTCGAAACAGCTTCAATGGAACAAATTATTATGTAATATTATAAAAGCAAAAGTTAGTAAGTATGCCTGTTTGTTACTCTTTCATGTAAAAACTACAGAACTGATTGAGATGACATTTAGAATATGGGTAGCTGGGAGACCTGGAATAACACATTGGCTACTTATTTTATTCTTTAGTTTTATTTTTATAATGATTAAGATGTGTTTCTTTTCGGTAGGTACCTACAAAACGTGTAAGGTTTGTTTCTGTTCATTTTCAATATAAAGGTATAAAAATGAATCCCTATTTTGGTTTCGTGAACGGTTGGACCGTTTTCGCTAATTCTTATTTTGTTGTATTTGTTAAGTGAAAGAAAAATCATAAATCGATTTTGATATTTTTTTAAATTTTGGATCGAGACTTACGCGAGAGAAACAGCTTGGCGCAGTTATTATTGAATAAAATACAATTTTCTTGATAATAAGAATATATTTTCTTACAATTCGTACAATTTGTAGGAAAGAAAAGTGAATTTTGGCAATTAATAAACGCCTAATCAAAAGTTTATAGAAACACACTATAATTTATAAGAAAATGTTAAATTAAGATGTGTAATCAATTACTTACTTCATTCTTTATTATATTTTAACGATGGTTAAAATTTAATAACAATTCGGTAATTTGAGGGTTCAAATTTGACAATTGAAAGGAATTCGTGTTAGATAACGCCTGTAGGAAAAATGTAAGCAACGCAGCCAGACAAGAATAACATTTACATTAGTTTTGTGTTTGTTTTTGTTTTTAAAATATCTTTATTAACAATGAACTTAAGAAACATTTGATGTAATAGTGTACATTAGTTTATCGTATTAAATCAACAAAATATAATTTAATACGTTTTATGGCTCGCTAGACCTTTAAAACTTTACATTTACAGGGACTTACGCGGTTGACCCGCGGGACACAGCGGGTTCGCTAGTAGGTACCTAGATATTATCTAGGTAATATTATGTTATTATATATAATAATATTAAAATGTTTTAACTGTGTGTTTTCGCAATTAGCCCTACAACTGGGTCTTTAAGCTGTGGGTTTCCTCACGATGTTTCCCTTCACCGTAAGAGCGATGTAAATAACGCACATATTTTTTTCTTAAAGAAAAGACATTGGCCGGGATTCGGAAAAGCATACTTCTTTTATTTTTTAGTTGGTTAAGAATATTCATTATGGGTTCAGTTAGGTATCAATATTTAATCGATTACATATCATAGTTCTCACAGGAACATGAAACGTTATGTACCATTAGGTACTAAAATACGTAGAAATCAAGAAATAGGTAACATAATTTCTAGAAGTTTGATGAGTTGACATTGAGTAAAATCTAAAATAAAAGTCCATAACCACCTATAATAATAATAATACACTAGTTGAAATCTAATACTCAAATACTCGTTAATTGGTTTTGTCGTAGTCGAATAAAAACCTACTCTTATTTACGAGTATTTGTATTTATTAATTTATAATGTTGTATGTGTCATACTATTATTGTAATATTATTCAAGTAGTTTTTCTCCTGTCTGAACACCATTCTCTTCATCTTTCTTCACTTCTTGTCCATCCTAAGGGTACCTGGAAGAGGTCGCTTTAAGCGATAAAACCTCTCATTGTGCCACCTAAATTTAAGTTGCTTTTGTCTTTTTCTTTTATTGTAATGATTTAATTGTGGTGTGTTGCAATAATCAATCTATCTATTCTTTGAAATAGCATAGATCAGATAAAACATGACCCCATTACCAGAACCCCTCGAAGAAGGGGTCCTACATTAATAACAAATATTTTAGAAATTGAAAACCTCCGAAGTCAGCTAAATGTATTCATGGACATATGGCTACGACTTTACAATTGATAAGTATTCCCTTTCAGCTTACGTCAACTAAATCAATTTACACGTCGGCGCCGCTTTATTACTTACCGTGTGAAATCATTTAGTACTTGTTTTTGTGTGTAGTGCTTAGTGTTTTAGTGTTTGCCTTTTTTTCAGTTTTAGTTTTTAACGATATTATTATAAAATTAGTGTGATTCTTCTGGGAAAAAAAATGTAAGTACGAAATAACGTTATTGCAATGGTACAAAATTTAGATAGATATTGATTTTTTATTGTATCAATTTCTATTTAAATTCAGCGTTGAAATAATAGTTCAATGCTGAAAGTATTTTACCATAGTGCTTACAACCAACAGTTGTATTTCTGTTTTAGTCATTTCAAATTAACAAGAAAATTACAGCAGGTAGTCGGTGAGTTTATGTTATTTAATAATCTAAGTAATTAGAAGTGAGTACTTGATTCTTCAGACTGATTGTTTTAAAACTAAATGTATTTCATAATATCGGTTAAAGTGATCTTACCATGGGCGCTATAGGAATATACACATATTGACGGTGTTTTTCCAACCGAATATTATATGAAATATATTTTTAATCAGTACTTGATTGTTTTATAAAACGAAATGTAATTCATAATATCAGTTAAAGTGATCTTACCATGGACGCTATGGGAATATACACATATTGACGGTGTTTTTCCGACCGAATATAATATGAAATATATTTTTAATCAGTACTTGATTGTTTTATAAAACGAAATGTAATTAATAATATCGGTTAAAGTGATCTTACCATGGGCGCTATTGGAATATACACATATTGACGGTGTTTTTCCGACCGAATATAATATGAAATATATTTTTAATCAGTACTTGATTGTTTTATAAAACGAAATGTAATTAATAATATCGGTTAAAGTGATCTTACCATGGGCGCTATTGGAATATACACATATTGACGGTGTTTTTCCGACCGAATATTATACGAATTATATTTTTAATCAGTAAGTACTGATTTGTTTCAAACGTAATGTAATTAAATAACATAAATGACAACGACATCGATATGAAATGACTATGAACAACAAGAAGAGGTTGAAAAATTACTTAATATGTGTCGTTAACTGTCTCACTCTATGGAAATAAACGCGTTGAGAGAACTCAATAATTTCATAAACCAATGATGATAATATGATCATACTCATAAGCGTCGTTTTATTGGAACGAAAAAGCAAGGTTGATTTTGGTTATGTTCGTTCTAGACCAATAATTCCCTTAATATCTATGTTTTATTGGGCAGCGGGGGTGCGGGGGCGCTGACCAATAAAACATAGATATTAAGGGAATTATTGGTCTAGAACGAACATAACTTACCTACTGTCGGCCTTGTTATAAAGCCTGAGCTCGAGATAATAGTCACCACTCGTGACGGTTGATCGATAGCTTTGCCCGTTCGCTACTCTGGTCGCAAATGCTGATACTAGTGGTTTGACGCCGTCGCTGGATTTTGATCTGCCGCTAATGACGGCTGCCTCTGCGTCGATGATGGAAAATATGTTCGGTTTTCTGTGAACAAAGTAAAAATAATTAGTTTACTAAAAGTGAACATCACAAAGATGACGACGACTGGCTTATTACCATCGGCTGTATAACGGCTCTTTTGGAAGTTGAGCAGTTCAAGGATACATCGAGACGTTTTCACTTGAACAACAACAATGAGTCCTCAAATACGTCATGATAGGTTCAGTTTCAATGTTTTAAACTAACCTGACTGAATGACTAACCTCTTAGTAAAAAAATCGTAGAAACTTACTTCGAACAAACGGTTTCAGGCGTTTCTTTATTGGCTTTCCTCTTCGTCGCCTTTTTCAAAACGGTCGCAGCGGTGGAAGCATGCTTCTTTCTTTCCGGCACTGGTTTCCAGGAGTCGGGCACGTCGGTTTCGGCACTGCTGTCTTGTTCATATTCATAATCAGACCTAGAACGAAAAAAAAAAAAAAAAAAAAAAAAATAACGTAAAATGACATTATACATACTATTAAAACATACTCTTTTTTGTAAAAAGTAGCTACTCACTTACATTTTTATTTTTTAACTTCAAAAATTTTTTCTTGAAGTTAGTGGCTTAGGAGCTGCTCTGTGTTTCTTGCTGGGCAAGTCAGAGGTACTTCTTGCTGATAAGTAGGTAGGTACTTCTTGCACTTCTTCGACGTCACTTCGACTACTGCTTTCAGAATTTTATGATACTTTTAGCGTTTTCAAGTGTATTTATATGTTTGAAAAATAAATAGTCAGCAGTATTGTTCAAAAATTGAAAAAACAAATTATAAATTTTTAATCGGCCGATAGCCGTTAAGTAATGAAGTCAATAACAATTAATTACGTTAAACGTTAAATATCGATCGACTTTATATTTGCTGTCGGTGAATACAAAGAAATGAACTTAAATGCAATAATGAACGTTATTGTAAAGCTTTTAAAAATGATTTCTCATTGAAAGAACCACAATACAAAACATAGATGTCAGCGAAATACGACTTTTATAAATATCATAGATACAGAGGTAAAGTTTGTTTGAATATCTACCAAAAAGGTTTGATGTTAGCTCTATTAAAGCAGGTAAAAATGATAATCTTTGTTTAAAGAACCACAATACAAAACATAGATGTCAGCGAAATACGACTTTTATAAATATCATAGATACAGAGGTAAAGTTTGTTTGAATATCTACCAAAAAGGTTTGATGTTAGCTCTATTAAAGCAGGTAAAAATGATAATCTTTGTTTAACACAGCGGACTCACTTAGTTTAGTGGTAGATATCTCGACTTTCATTCCGAATTCTTGGGTTCGAAACAGCTTCAATGGAACAAATTATTATGTAATATTATAAAAGCAAAAGTTAGTAAGTATGCCTGTTTGTTACTCTTTCATGTAAAAACTACAGAACTGATTGAGATGACATTTAGAATATGGGTAGCTGGGAGACCTGGAATAACACATTGGCTACTTATTTTATTCTTTAGTTTTATTTTTATAATGATTAAGATGTGTTTCTTTTCGGTAGGTACCTACAAAACGTGTAAGGTTTGTTTCTGTTCATTTTCAATATAAAGGTATAAAAATGAATCCCTATTTTGGTTTCGTGAACGGTTGGACCGTTTTCGCTAATTCTTATTTTGTTGTATTTGTTAAGTGAAAGAAAAATCATAAATCGATTTTGATATTTTTTTAAATTTTGGATCGAGACTTACGCGAGAGAAACAGCTTGGCGCAGTTATTATTGAATAAAATACAATTTTCTTGATAATAAGAATATATTTTCTTACAATTCGTACAATTTGTAGGAAAGAAAAGTGAATTTTGGCAATTAATAAACGCCTAATCAAAAGTTTATAGAAACACACTATAATTTATAAGAAAATGTTAAATTAAGATGTGTAATCAATTACTTACTTCATTCTTTATTATATTTTAACGATGGTTAAAATTTAATAACAATTCGGTAATTTGAGGGTTCAAATTTGACAATTGAAAGGAATTCGTGTTAGATAACGCCTGTAGGAAAAATGTAAGCAACGCAGCCAGACAAGAATAACATTTACATTAGTTTTGTGTTTGTTTTTGTTTTTAAAATATCTTTATTAACAATGAACTTAAGAAACATTTGATGTAATAGTGTACATTAGTTTATCGTATTAAATCAACAAAATATAATTTAATACGTTTTATGGCTCGCTAGACCTTTAAAACTTTACATTTACAGGGACTTACGCGGTTGACCCGCGGGACACAGCGGGTTCGCTAGTAGGTACCTAGATATTATCTAGGTAATATTATGTTATTATATATAATAATATTAAAATGTTTTAACTGTGTGTTTTCGCAATTAGCCCTACAACTGGGTCTTTAAGCTGTGGGTTTCCTCACGATGTTTCCCTTCACCGTAAGAGCGATGTAAATAACGCACATATTTTTTTCTTAAAGAAAAGACATTGGCCGGGATTCGGAAAAGCATACTTCTTTTATTTTTTAGTTGGTTAAGAATATTCATTATGGGTTCAGTTAGGTATCAATATTTAATCGATTACATATCATAGTTCTCACAGGAACATGAAACGTTATGTACCATTAGGTACTAAAATACGTAGAAATCAAGAAATAGGTAACATAATTTCTAGAAGTTTGATGAGTTGACATTGAGTAAAATCTAAAATAAAAGTCCATAACCACCTATAATAATAATACACTAGTTGAAATCTAATACTCAAATACTCAAATACTCGTAAATTGGTTTTGTCGTAGTCGAATAAAAACCTACTCTTATTTACGAGTATTTGTATTTATTAATTTATAATGTTGTATGTGTCATACTATTATTGTAATATTATTCAAGTAGTTTTTCTCCTGTCTGAACACCATTCTCTTCATCTTTCTTCACTTCTTGTCCATCCTAAGGGTACCTGGAAGAGGTCGCTTTAAGCGATAAAACCTCTCATTGTGCCACCTAAATTTAAGTTGCTTTTGTCTTTTTCTTTTATTGTAATGATTTAATTGTGGTGTGTTGCAATAATCAATCTATCTATTCTTTGAAATAGCATAGATCAGATAAAACATGACCCCATTACCAGAACCCCTCGAAGAAGGGGTCCTACATTAATAACAAATATTTTAGAAATTGAAAACCTCCTAAGTCAGCTAAATGTATTCATGGACATATGGCTACGACTTTACAATTGATAAGTATTCCCTTTCAGCTTACGTCAACTAAATCAATTTACACGTCGGCGCCGCTTTATTACTTACCGTGTGAAATCATTTAGTACTTGTTTTTGTGTGTAGTGCTTAGTGTTTTAGTGTTTGCCTTTTTTTCAGTTTTAGTTTTTAACGATATTATTATAAAATTAGTGTGATTCTTCTGGGAAAAAAATGTAAGTACGAAATAACGTTATTGCAATGGTACAAAATTTAGATAGATATTGATTTTTTATTGTATCAATTTCTATTTAAATTCAGCGTTGAAATAATAGTTCAATGCTGAAAGTATTTTACCATAGTGCTTACAACCAACAGTTGTATTTCTGTTTTAGTCATTTCAAATTAACAAGAAAATTACAGCAGGTAGTCGGTGAGTTTATGTTATTTAATAATCTAAGTAATTAGAAGTGAGTACTTGATTCTTCAGACTGATTGTTTTAAAACTAAATGTATTTCATAATATCGGTTAAAGTGATCTTACCATGGGCGCTATAGGAATATACACATATTGACGGTGTTTTTTCCAACCGAATATTATATGAAATATATTTTTAATCAGTACTTGATTGTTTTATAAAACGAAATGTAATTCATAATATCGGTTAAAGTGATCTTACCATGGACGCTATGGGAATATACACATATTGACGGTGTTTTTCCGACCGAATATAATATAAAATATGTTTTTAATCAGTACTTGATTGTTTTATAAAACGAAATGTAATTAATAATATCGGTTAAAGTGATCTTACCATGGGCGCTATTGGAATATACACATATTGACGGTGTTTTTCCAACCGAATATAATATGAAATATATTTTTAATCAGTACTTGATTGTTTTATAAAACGAAATGTAATTAATAATATCGGTTAAAGTGATCTTACCATGGGCGCTATTGGAATATACACATATTGACGGTGTTTTTCCGACCGAATATTATACGAATTATATTTTTAATCAGTAAGTACTGATTTGTTTCAAACGTAATGTAATTAAATAACATAAATGACAACGACATCGATATGAAATGACTATGAACAACAAGAAGAGGTTGAAAAATTACTTAATATGTGTCGTTAACTGTCTCACTCTATGGAAATAAACGCGTTGAGAGAACTCAATAATTTCATAAACCAATGATGATAATATGATCATACTCATAAGCGTCGTTTTATTGGAACGAAAAAGCAAGGTTGATTTTGGTTTCATGTTTTAGGTTATGTTCGTTCTAGACCAATAATTCCCTTAATATCTATGTTTTATTGGGCAGCGGGGGTGCGGGGGCGCTGACCAATAAAACATAGATATTAAGGGAATTATTGGTCTAGAACGAACATAACTTACCTACTGGTACATTTTTGGATTACCTGTTTTATAGTGTGAATATGGTCAAGTGTTGAGAAGTCGCTGCGAAATCCTGCCTGTTCTCTTGGCTGATTTTCGTCCAAAATCTTTGTTAGGCGGGCTAGTAGGATCTTAGAGAAAATTTTATAAATGTTAGACATCAGGCTAATAGGTCTATAGTTAGTTATATCGCTTTTCTGTCCTTTTTTGTGTAAAAGTATTATTGTTGAAGATGTCCACTGATGGGGTATATATTCTGTGTATAAAATTTCATTGAACAAGTCTGTGATGGTGTTTAGTATTTTAGCCGATGTTCCTATTAAGAGTTCGTTCGATATAGCGTCTTCTCCTGGTGCTTTTCCTCTTTTTTGCGATTTTGTTGCTTTGTTGACTTCTTCTTGAATTATCTTTGGGACATCCTCTTCCTTTTTGTCTTCTTGAATAATTGGTCGTTTTGGTTCGCAAAGTATATCCTTATCGCTGTAAAGCTCACGGTAGTAGTCTGTTGCTATTTTTAATATCTCGACTCTGTTTGTTTTGTTTCTTTTTGTTTTTCGGTTTGTAATGTTTTATTGGCACCCTTAGTTTGATACAAATCTAAAAACAAATTTTCAGTAGGTAAATAAATTTGACCAACCTCAACCAATATGAATAAATCATATTCACTCCATAAAAAATGACAGTTTTATTTAATCTCTAGCTAGACGCTAGACAGGCGCGCGCGCATATCACAGATTTACGTAAACAAACGCGTGCGCATCAAGGTACCTACCTATCTAGTTCGCTAGAATCAATTTGTGTCGTTTGTTTTTTCAAGTCAAAATGGTTTTGTAAAAAAAAATAATGTGGTGATCGTTATTTGATGTACGAACCTCGAGAACATAACATAGTGCAGCTGCGGTATAGAATATGGCTGTCCTATTTCTTCCCGTGGGTGTCGTAAAAGGTGACTAAGGGCCGCGGGCACAATAAATGCTTACCTACACTAAAATAGGTCGATATAAATGCTTAAAAAACAATTTGTGGGTACCTGAACATGTGTGTTGTGTGTGTAGCACACCTGTGATACAAACAATATAACAATAATAACTTCTAGGTAAACTAATAACTACTAGGTAAACGAATAGCGAATGCTCTATCCCCAGCAAGCGCGAGATCCCGGCAGTAAACTTCACGATCCACTCGGTGCACTGCGCTCGCAACATCAAGATCTGCCCGGTGTGCAAGGAGCCGGTGCTTAGCGCCGACCTCGATCAGCATCATGAGCTCCTGCATAAACTACGTGAGTTACATGTAACAATTTCTCGTTTTGACGTGCACTACTAATACTACTATGGGTATAAGGCAATGGATATTACTGTTTATTATACTTTTAAGCTATTGCATAGCTTTTATCGCGGGCTTTGACCGCGGCGACCGAATCGAGAAATTCCGTAACGAAGATAAAACCTAACACCCCCCCCACTCCACCTACCATGTAGCTCGGCAAAGCTAAATTTTTTTTTTTTAATTCATAAATAATAAATAATACAAGACTTAATATGATACTTATAGAAAACACCCAGAACCAGCAACAAACATTTATGGTCGGTATAAATATGTACTTTTCCCCGGCGGGAATCCAATCCTCCCTTCCTTGTTGCAGTGGGAGTTTTGCTCGACGCGCCACAGAGGCCGTCAAATCCTATCTGATTTAAGGACAATTTTCTACCTTATAATGAAAAAAAAAATGTTCGCGATGTAGCACCCTCATCATGAAGACTCATATCTTCGACTCTAGTGACTGTTGGTAGTTGGGCTTCTGATTCAGGCAGTGTCAGATCCAAG
Organism: Idaea biselata; assembly: GCA_958496205.1. Classification (NCBI taxonomy): domain Eukaryota; kingdom Metazoa; phylum Arthropoda; class Insecta; order Lepidoptera; family Geometridae; genus Idaea; species Idaea biselata. Next base: position 21,866,424 of record OY292405.1, on the reverse strand, counting down.
AGTTTTACCAGTACCATCAAGTACCATGTTTAAAAGGCGTAATGTTCAAACCTGTAACTTAACATTTCCAGTGCCCTGCAAGCAATGTGGAGAGAGCGTCTGCGGAACAGACTTAGAAGACCACATCAGGGATTCATGTGCCAATACTGTCAAATCTTGCAGGTAAACTTATCCAAGATAGCTGCGTCCCGCGGTTTCACCCGCGTTAGACCTGATTTCGTGGGAATATCGGAATCAAAAGTAGCCTATGTTACTCAGGGTGAATGTAGCTTTCTAATGGTGAAAGAATTTTGAAATCGGTCCAGTAGTTTTTGAGTTTATTCATAACAAACACACACACACAAAAATACAAATCTTTCCTCTTTATAAAATTAGTATAGATATAGGTAGTCATCTATTTATTTATTTAATAATTCAGTACACAAGAAACACAATAATAAAAGACATAATATAAATGAATACTTAGGTAAATCTAACCCTATATACAGAGTTCTCTGCCGATAGACCTCAGGTGAAAGAAAATAGCAATCAAGGAAGGTAATAAAGTGTACAGAGACAAAGGAGAAAAGAAAAAGTACAAATTTTACAAATCCCTACACAATCAAACTAAAATGCAATAAAATAAGAAAACCATACTTATACCTGAATAGTAAATATACAATACACATAGACATATATAAATGTAAATAAACATAATACACATACATATATAATATTAATACACACAAACATACATAAATACATAAAATAAAATATACCTACAGAGAGGACAAATAGTGCTCCTTCACTCTTTTCTTAAAAACATCGAGAGATGGACTCGCTCGAACCTCATGTGGAAGACTGTTCCATAGCCGCACTGCGTTAATTGTGAAAGAGCCATTATATTTGGTAGAAGTGTGGGACGGACATTTAAGCATAAGATGTTGAGATGGTCTGTTAGACACACCTCGGGCATAGAAACTGAAACGCTCACGGAGGTAGGAAGGGTAGAAGGGGTTAAAAAGAACCGAGAACAGAAAAGACAGGACATGTAGATCATGTCGACGGCGAATAGGAAGCCACTTCAGCCTAGCACGAAACTCGGAGACATGGTCGAACTTACGCAGGCCGAAGATGAATCGGATACAGACGTTCTGCAGTCTCTCGAGTTTGTCCAGGAGATCTTCAGTGGCATCCAGGAAACACACATCAGCATAATCCAGAAGAGGAAGAAGAAGAGATTGGGCTAAAGTTATCCTAGTGTCCAGAGGCAAGACGGATTGGAGTTGTTTCAGTGAATGGAAGGCTGCGAAGACCCTCTGGCTAATTAGGTTGACATGTTTCTCCCAAGAAAGTCGATTGTCAAAAAGTACCCCCAAGTTTTTAGCGGTGTCGGTGTAAGGAATATCAACCCCATCATACAATACAACAGGCAGTGGTCCTCTGATGATTCGATTTTGATGAAAAGTGTTACCTACTATCATTGCTTGTGATTTCGAGGGGTTGACAAGTAAGCCAAAGGATTTAGCCCAGGCGGAGATGTTCTCCAAGTCACGGTTAATAAAATCTACACCCCTAGCTATGTCGTCGGCCGGAAAGTGATGGTATATTTGCAAGTCATCAGCATACAGGTGGAAGTGAGATGATAAAATACTAGTAATTGTGTTGATAAAAACACAGAAAAGAAGAGGAGATAGAACTCCACCCTGAGGCACGCCAGCAATGAGATCACACCCTTCAGAAAAAGAGTCATCATGGCGGACACACTGCGAGCGACCCCGAAGGTAGGAGTCAAACCAAGAAATTGCTGCTGGCGACGTATTAAGAGAAGCAAGGATGCCTAACAGGATGTCAAAGTCCACAGAATTGAACGCGCTGCTGAAGTCCAGCAGTACCATGATCGTGACTTGCTTCCTCTCCATGGCCAGACGGATGTTATCAGAAACTTTTACCAAGGCTGACACCGTACTATGACCACGACGAAAACCCGACTGGAACGGTGATAGAAGCGCATGATTGTCAAGGTAGTCACAGAGTTGCCTCTGGACCACGCTTTCCAAGACTTTAGACAGCACGGGGAGAATAGATATTGGACGAAACTGAGAAAGTGAAGTAGGATTAGAGGTTTTTGGTAGTGGGATAACATAAGCGGACTTCCACGCTGAAGGAAATTTATTGGAAGAGAGAGAGAAATTTATTAAGTGTGTAACGATAGGGGCAAGGTCTGTTAAAATGAAACGTATCATTTTAATGCTGATACCATCTGAACCAATTGCATTGGTGGAAATTGTAACGATAATCTTAATAACGTCCCCAACAGCAACCTCCCGGAAAGAAAACGGAGAACATAAAGGTTTAGAGAAAGAAGAAAGAGAATCAAGAGTGGAGAGTTTAATCTGATTATTAAGGCTAAGAGGAGGACGTGAGAAATGGGAATTCATAGAGTTAAGATCAAAGCTACATTGAGAATCTGCTGACGACTTGCCAATACCGAGCGACTTCAAAAACTTCCACATTTGGGAAGGGTTGGCATCTTCAAGCGAAGAGTGAATGTGTTGTCGCTTGGCGTCCCTGCACATTTTCGAGCAACGATTCCGCAGTCGTTTATAGGCTGCGTGGTTGGACTCTGTGGGATGTTTTTTATAGCGCCTCTTAGCTTTGTTATGCTGTGACATAGCGTCTTTGATTACCTGAGTAAGCCAAGGAGCTGGTAGGTGTTTGACCTTTACGCGTTTAAAGGGAGCATGTTTGTCGTACAATAATAGCAGTATTTTGTTGAAAGCTGCAACCTTATCATTCACGTCGCTGGCAGTGAAGACAGGAGACCAGTCAATGCCAGATACCTCCAAACTTAGAGCTTCCAAATCGATGTTTTTAAAAGAACGCATCATTAAGTATTGTGGTTCTATCTATACGATGACACTATCTACAAAGTTGTAATTTACTTGCCACTCCCGCAGTGGTAGAATACATGTATGTATGTTCCGTCTCTTTTTAGGGTTCCGTACCCAAAGGGTAAAAACGGGACCCTATTACTGAGACTTCGCTGTCTGTCTGTCTGTCCGTCCGTCCGTCCGTCTGTCACCAGGCTGTATCTCATGAACCGTAAAAGCTAGACGGTTGCAATTTTCACAGAAGATGTATTTCGGTTGCCGCTACAACAACAAATACTAAAAACAAAATAAAACAAATATTTAAGAGGGGCTCCCATACAACAAACGTGTTTCAAAAACATCGAATCGAGTAGGTCATGAAATTCAAAATGGCTGCCCTATCTGTCAAATATACCAGTCTGCCTTCTGCCTTCACTTACCAAAGAGTTTCTTAATTATAGGTTTCAGATTGTCTTAGTGCAAAAGTTTTTGTTTTTCATTTTTTTTTAGTGGTGTGGTCGTACGATGGAAGTTAGAATCGAAGCTAAATATGTCACATTTTCCTATCAAATTTTAAAATTGGTAAACGATTTTAGGGTTCGGTACCCAATTGTGATAGTGGTACGGAACCCTTCGTGTGCGAGTTTCGCACTTGGCCGGGTTTTTTTAAACTGATGAGAAAAAGAGATTGGTAATTTTTCTTATTCGACAAAATATTTCCCGTGTTCCCGTGAAATTGTAGAAAATACATCGCGGTATCGTAGCGTGTTTATGTATATTTGTTTTATTTTATTTTTAGTATTTGCTGTAGCGGCTACCGAAATACATCTTCTGTGAAAATTTCAACTGTCTAGCTATTACGGTTCATTAGATACAGCCTGGTGACAGACAAACAGACGGACAGCGAAGTCTCAGTAATAGGTTCCCGTTTTTACCCTTTGGGTACGGAACTCTAAATACGAGGTAAGTACCTATTTGTTACCAAATGTGTTCTGTCGATGTCGGCAGATTCTGCGAGTTAGAACTGCCTCGGCGAGATCTGCCCGCGCACGAAGCGTACTGCGGAGTGAGGACCGAGCAGTGTCCGGAGTGCGGGGAGTACGTCATGATCAAATACAGGCAGCTGCATCTCGACTCCAACCACGGGTTCATTAGGCTGGATGACGGTGAGCAGATTGGTTTAAAAGTTTCCTTGGTCCTTTTCCACACTTCGCCTCACAATTTGGCCATTGTACGTAATTTCTTCGCCACGGGAGCCTACTCTGGATTGGCGAATATCCCATGCCTTAGGACCGTGGTGAGTCCTAGGACATGTCGGTTTCCTTACGATGTTTTCCTTCGCCGTTAGAGTGTTTTTATTAGCGCACATAACGTTAAGAATAAAGGGCGGGGTATCTACCACTAGACCAACACCGCTCTTTGTTTATACTTGACCTCAATTCAACTGCTTCTACTCCAGAAGATACTATTTAATTCACTCTAGATCGCTCTATTTAATTTACTCTAGATCTAGATCACTCTATTTAATTCACTCTAGACTCCAAGGTTGTAGTTAAAGGGGAATATCGGCGGGCAGTGAATTCCACGTCCAAGACAGAAAGGAATACGCACCCCTATAACAAAGTACAAAATAATAGGAATCCGTAGCAGTCTTGGTTGATTACTGACTTTCTGGGAGCTTGGGATGGTTGGAGTAAAGTTTTAGGGAAGTTATAAATCACGTACAATCGCCCAATTGTGGGGCTAACAGCCGAATACAGAAACGCCACTTAAAATTTGAGGCGTACTGAAATAATTAAGCAGCTTCCAAATTTAAAAATGGTATGGGATTTTTTGAATTTGAGAGGTGCTTAGTTGTTTAAGTAGAACTCAAATTTTTAATTTGCGTTTTTGTATTCGGCCGTAAGTGCGCAATAGGCCCAGCGAAACTAACCAACTAACTATAGTCATCCGTTGTCTAGTCATCATAAATTCATAACACAAGTTTGGGCTAGATGGCGCTGTGTGATGTTCAATGTAGATCTTTATTTATTTTCCAGATCCGGTGCCAATAAAGCGCGAGCCCAAACCGTCTCGCGCCAAGAACGTGCCAACCGCCTCGACCAGCAATGGACGGAGCATCTTTGACCAAGGACCGAGGAATTTCCAGCCGAAAACACAGATCAACTACTTTAATAATGTCACTAGGGTGAGTCTTATACTGAAGGTTTTAAATGGCCTATTTCTAACCAAGGTTCGATCGATGTCCAAGCCAATTCAATAATTTAATTTTAACGTCTATAATCCTAGAACCATTTTTTATCCGTCTATCGGACCGGTTTTAAGCGATGAAGCCGCTCTTTGTGCCACCTATTGTTGAATTTTTGTGTTGTAATTTCTGTAGAGTCCAAAAAAGAAATAATATAGGTACCTAGTACCTACCTATTTCATTCATAATTTTCAACTGTCTCATTGTTCAGGCATCAAGTTCAGGACAGCCATCAAGCTCGAGTTACCCGCCACAAACCACGAGCCAGCCACAGAGCAGGCCACAGAGCAACGGCACCAAGAAACGCAGCAACGACCAGCCACAGATCAACACCGACACAACTCACACTAAGAACCTCAATAAACTGTGAGTAAAAAGAGACAATTTCACTAATATTTTAATGGCGGCCGAATGTCGAGCGTTGACACTAAAATATGATTATGATAAGTAACAACCCGCAATACTGTCCAGATTATCCGATAAAATAGGAATGACATTGAATTGTGTTCCTTAAAATCGCATAGTTATTGATTGTTCCACCCGTTGGTACCCCCAGGCCGGTCTCTCTGGGCGCAGTGAAGAAGCGTCCCGCCCCCAACCCCCCGCCAACCCCCGCCGCGACCTGCCGTACCACTCCGCCGTGCAACGCCGTCAGCGGGAGGAGCGCGAGCGGCACGAGCGGAACATATACAATGCACAACATGGTGAGTGACAACCCCCTTGCGTCACCTGCCGTACCACTCCGCCGTGCAACACCGTCAGCGGAGGAGCGCGAGCGGCACGAGCGGAACATATACAATGCACAACATGGTGAGTGACAACCCCCTTGCGTCACCTGCCGTACCACTCCGCCGTGCAACGCCGTCAGCGGGAGGAGCGCGAGCGGCACGAGCGGAACATATACAATGCACAACATGGTGAGTGACAACCCCCTTGCGTCACCTGCCGTACCACTCCGCCGTGCAACGCCGTCAGCGGGAGGAGCGCGAGCGGCACGAGCGGAACATATACAATGCACAACATGGTGAGTGACAACCCCCTTGCGTCACCTGCCGTACCACTCCGCCGTGCAACGCCGTCAGCGGGAGGAGCGCGAGCGGCACGAGCGGAACATATACAATGCACAACATGGTGAGTGACAACCCCCTTGCGTCACCTGCCGTACCACTCCGCCGTGCAACGCCGTCAGCGGGAGGAGCGCGAGCGGCACGAGCGGAACATATACAATGCACAACATGGTGAGTGACAACCCCCTTGCGTCACCTGCCGTACCACTCCGCCGTGCAACGCCGTCAGCGGGAGGAGCGCGAGCGGCACGAGCGGAACATATACAATGCACAACATGGTGAGTGACAACCCCCTTGCGTCACCTGCCGTACCACTCCGCCGTGCAACGCCGTCAGCGGGAGGAGCGCGAGCGGCACGAGCGGAACATATACAATGCACAACATGGTGAGTGACAACCCCCTTGCGTCACCTGCCGTACCACTCCGCCGTGCAACGCCGTCAGCGGGAGGAGCGCGAGCGGCACGAGCGGAACATATACAATGCACAACATGGTGAGTGACAACCCCCTTGCGTCACCTGCCGTACCACTCCGCCGTGCAACGCCGTCAGCGGGAGGAGCGCGAGCGGCACGAGCGGAACATATACAATGCACAACATGGTGAGTGACAACCCCCTTGCGTCACCTGCCGTACCACTCCGCCGTGCAACGCCGTCAGCGGGAGGAGCGCGAGCGGCACGAGCGGAACATATACAATGCACAACATGGTGAGTGACAACCCCCTTGCGTCACCTGCCGTACCACTCCGCCGTGCAACGCCGTCAGCGGAGGAGCGCGAGCGGCACGAGCGGAACATATACAATGCACAACATGGTGAGTGACAACCCCCTTGCGTCACCTGCCGTACCACTCCGCCGTGCAACGCCGTCAGCGGGAGGAGCGCGAGCGGCACGAGCGGAACATATACAATGCACAACATGGTGAGTGACAACCCCCTTGCGTCACCTGCCGTACCACTCCGCCGTGCAACGCCGTCAGCGGGAGGGGCGTAACAACTCCCTTGAGAGTTCTTTGGATTCTTTGGAGAATACCGTTTCCATACATTTTTAAGTCAAATAAAGTTTCAATTGCAGTTTAGTTAGAAGTAGGTTCATTTTGCGCGTTTCGTTTGCTATTACAATGAGTTTGAAATGAAATTTTGACCATTTCTAATACAGGATTAACCCCCCAGGTCTACCTCCAGTACTGAGTCCAGCTGCGAAGTTAGAGAAACTCCGCAAGTTGGACGCGATGCAGAACCCAGAGCTATGGGAGGAGTACAGGAGAGCTAACAGGAGGAAAGTAGAGAACACGCGCCAGGAGAGACACGATGACAGGAGCCAGATGAAGAAGGAGCTCCAGGTAAGGAAACCAGACCGAAAGTACTGAGTAGTAACTGCGAAGTTAGAGAAACTGTGCGAGGAGGACAGGAGAGCCGACAGGAGGGAGATAGAGGGAGATAGCGGCCTAAGTCGTTCCGCCAAGCGGAATGTAGGACATGCTCCGATACGTAGACCGGTGCGGAAACAAGACGGGTCGGGTCGGGTTTTTCCACTGTCGTTTTCTTATCTTTTAGCTAGATAAGTGCTACATGGTAATCTGATTACCATATCATCACTTACTTCTCATATTTTCAAAGTACACGATTTTCTGAACCTTGGTAAAACTTGGTATGCAGATAGCTGGAGACCTGGATTAAAACTTTTTATTTCGATATTCGCCCGGGATCGGGATTTATGCGGTTAAAACCACAGGCGCAGCTAGTTACAGAATAAAACAGAAATTATACTATCGTTAAATAGACTATGATTTGACACATCTACCGAAGAAAATTCATACAAATCCAAAACGTCAGATCGTAGTCTGAAATAAAAAAATGAAGTATAGTGACCGGCACGAAAGTTGAAAAGTTTTGTCGTGGAAGGGGAAAGTTTGCGCAGTACATTTTACATGCGCTTTCTATGAAAAATCTACTTTTGCGCATCCGCCATTTTGTTTAAACTAAGCTGCTGCCTACTATAAATATGTTTCAGAATGCAAAACCGATGTCGTCGGAGGAGTTCATGGCACGGTTCTCTCAGCTGCAAGTGTCGGCCCCCGCCCCCGCCCCCGCCCCCGCCCCCGCCCCCGCCCCCGCCCCCGCCCCTGCCTCCGCCCCCGCCATCGCGGACCGCTTTCGGGACATCAAGACTTCGCTCACTGAATTACGGAGAGGGCTCAACGAGGTAATCTAAACATTTTTTATTTTAAATAAAAAATAACATAAAATAAATTTTCCTAAATTAAGAAATAATGAAAGGAAATATGTTTATTCAGACAGGCACACAATTTACACAGTACCCAATATAATTAAAATTTGAGACGCCGCATAATTAAAAATATTTTAAAGGAAAAAATTACTACTGCAAAAACACAACGCAGGAAAAACGTTTTTGCGCACGTTGTTTCCTTTAAAATATTTCTATGAAAGCTCAGTGCAGGCTTAAGCACTTAAAATTAAATAGAATACAACATAATATTAAAAATAGAAAGCCAAACAAAAAAACACTAAAAATTTGAAAGGAAAAAGAGAAAAA
>OY292405.1:21796911-21857503 GCA_958496205.1 Idaea biselata | reverse complement strand
AAGATGATGATAAAAGTGACCATAGATTTTGGTCCTTCGAGCCGGATTTGAAATGGATCAACGACGAATAAATAAATAATGTTGGATGACTTTTCACACAGCGCAATCTAGCCTCAAACTTAGCAACTAGGCTTGTACTACGGGTACTAGATGACGGATATACATAGGTATTGTACATACGTCTTTTTTAATTTTAATGTTTTTATTTATAGGAACAATGCGCTCGAGAAGTAGACTTATCGGACGATTAACTGGATAAAACAGGTATAAACTGGATCTCTATGGAAGTGGCACTAAAATTCAACTCTATTATCATCAATGTTAGGTTTTAAATCGAATGTATTGTTCGAGACAAGTCTGTATTCTTCAGTAAATAAGGATGTATATAATCATAATGTGAACAAAAATGAGATAATTTTATTTTTAAAGTGTAATTTACACTTGGAAAATTAGTTTTTTTTAATGCTTTTCAAAATTCTGCAACCGACAGGATATGAACCTGTAACCCTTACAACTCCGATGTTATGCGCTATGCAGAATTTTGGAAAGCATTTTAGTTTTGTTTTAAGCCTTAATTATAAGCGTGGAGTAAGGTCGGAGTAGTAAGAACATGCTTTGTCTTTTTCCGTGATTATGAGCTTTCGAAGTTGACAGACAGAAACAAAAATTGGTAAAATGACTCCGACCTTACTTCACGTTTATTAATAAGTCTTTGGATGTTTTTATGAAATTGCCTTTCAACTAATATTGCATTTACTAATTCGGTCGTGTTCTATATATTTATACAGAAATAATATAGTATTTAATTATTGTCCTTTGTACAATGCGTTTCGGGGACGGTAATATAGCCCGCATTTCCTGGCTGGAAATTGACTTATTTTTAGAAAATTTTGAGGTTTTTGACTCGAAAATCAGCTGTTTCCTGGAATTAAAGATGACCTTTAAGTTTAAAGGAAGCTTGAACACATAATTATAAGAAAAACTAAAATACTTAATGGTTGCGTGATAAAATGTGTTAAGTCACTGAAATAGAAATTTTCAGTGTCACCTAATCTAAAACTAAAATGGCTTAACTAACTATGCTTCAATTCTATTTAATTTTACTTGAAAAAGGTTAAGCATCTGTTAGTAATTTTACAAGAAATACCTGCACTTGAAAAGCTTTAGAAAAAATGTTGAACCGTTTTCGAAAAAACTCTGTTTTCCAAAACTCGTTGTGAACAAAATTTGTTCGCCAAGATATTTACTTTACATCCCACTTTCGGATTACTTTTCCCGAAACACATTGTATACTTTTATACCGTATGCATACCGCAGATGTATTAAAGGAAAAATAATTCTAGTACCATAATGGTTGTCAATTGTCGTATAATTCCTGAATTCCAGGACTCATTTTAAAACCATTCGCATCTTGCCTCATTTGCATTTTGTCCCATCCGTAAGTATATTGTATTGCATGTTTAAATCGACCCTATAATGTCTAATTCCCGGGAAATTATTAAGAGGACAGTCTACCTACTCTTTCTCCATACAAACGTAGTCGACTGGTTCCTCCCTGGATAAAGACATTAGAGCAAATATGTTTATGCGATAAAACCTATATCTGCCATAACCATGCCCGTTTTAGTTTTTTTCATTTTCTAATTAGAGTAGAAATAAAATTCAGAAAAATTAGAATATGAAAAATATCAAAAGAGACTTATGGCATAAACATATTTTTTCAAATATTTTTATTCAGGGAGGAAACAGTCTACTACGTTTGTAAAGTTTATATGCCGAAAAAACATACAAACAAACAAACATACATACATAGACTGATAAACACATAACCCTTCTTTGCGTCGCGCAGTCGGGTAAAGAGTAGGTAGACTGTCCCCTTAATAGAGTTGTCAACCCTAACTGTTAGTCATCTAAAAGTAGGTATTTCTGTAAACTTAGTCATCTAATGACAATAAAAATTTATAAATCATATCTTCCGCTCAAACGTAGGTATTTACTACGAAATCTTTTGTATATTTTTATAACTTATGTATGTATTTATGTAGTGATAACTGCCAAAGTATCCTTGTTCGTTAGTATGTAGTCTTGAAAACTGATGATTTTTGATGAACTGATGATCTTTTATCTGGAGGTAAGAAAACTCATGATTGTTTATCTGATATTTTAAAAACACTTAAAATTATTGAGAATCTCGTGTATAAAATAGTAAAAGTAAAATAGGAATGCCCTAAAAGTAGATTTTTACCGCCATTGCTCTTAAGCAGGCTACAGACCATCAGTTTTAACTGCAAGTCGAACTGCTCAGTTTAAACAGTATGTGTGAGGCAAAATTAAGAGCTGTACAGTTAAACTGACAAACTTATTGAAATATGATTAGTATTAGATACAACAGTTTGACTGTACAGTTTGAACTGAAGGTCTGTAGCGACCTTTAAGAAATGTTAAAAAAAAATATGTTTCTTTTTTTTTATTTAGGCGAGATTACAAAGCCGATTTCCATCTAGTTTTCATCATTAGATAGGATTATTCAAAAGGAACGTAAATAATGTACTAATCTAAGTGAGAATATGTTTTCTGTCTGTTGATAAATTTGGTCGAATTAAAAGCACAAAGTGTTCAGCGCCCCTAGCGGCCGTTCTCAGAAGTGATAGTAATTAAGTTTAATGTTATTTTCCAATTATTTTATGTAATGTTTTTAGGTGTCAAATATATGGCTGGAATATTAATTTTTTGTATGATTTAGCATTATGTCACGGCAGGATTCGAATCCTTGACGTTAGTTAGACGAACTTGTGTAGGTAAGTATATGTTATTAAAACATATTGTTATTTTTTAATAAAAAAAAAACAATACAAATTATAATTATTAAGGTAGGTACACTGTACAGTAATTACAACCTAGTTACTTAAATCGAAGAAAATACTAAAATTCTATTAAAAACAACACAAGAAGTATTCGTCGGGACACCTCGGCACAGTGATCTGCAATTTGGGACAATTCCATATTTTTTCGCATCTACATCGCGACCTAAACTGCCTTTTTCCAGATTTCTCAATTAGATTAGTTGAAAACCGATCGATGTTTTTAGGAAAATAACTCAATTTAGGCGGGAATTTCGGCGGTTTGATTACTAGTTCGGTCACATCTTCATACTTTTCTGTGGCTATTTCAAACGACTCTGTCGTTTCGGCTGAAGAATGGAAGTGCCTGCCTTGTCTTGCTTGATTTTCTTGTGAAATGTCAGATCTGTTTTCCGTTTCCGCACCAGTCTTTTGTTCAGATACTTCCGTGTTTTGGACTGACAAATCGGGTAACGTGTCAGATACCGGATCATAAGTTGGTTTGGCATCAGACACGGTATAATCAGTTGGCTTGTCATCGGATACTGAGTCATCTCTTAACCTGTCATCAGGTACAGTGCCTTCAGACGGCGTGCCATCTAAGTTTCCCGGTATGGTTAAGGGTAAGTTTTCTATCCGCGATTCTCGCCTTTTATTCGTAACATCTGGCGCGGTGTCTTCTAAAACTGGCTGTATTTTGACAAAGGTGACTTCGCTGTCGGATTTGGACTGCGGCGCGGGAGTCGCCGCGTTGACGCAGAGTAGCAAGGGGAAGATTAATCTGAAAAAAATATGTGTTCAAAATGTTATTTAAACAGACAGACAGCGAAGTCTCAGTACTTAATAGGGTTTCGTTTTTACCCTTTGGGTACGGGACCCTAAAAAATAAGGGTATGGCAACATTATCTACCTACTCATTCAGAAGAAAGAGGGTCACTCTCAGTGAACAAGCAAATTTTGACTTTTAAACTAATAACGGTCCCGTGGGAATTTTCCAAAATCCTTTCTCATCGGATGCCTACATCGTATAAAGAACACACTCCAATTTTCAGCCCTCTGCCATCAGCGGTTTAGGCTGTGCGATGATCAGTCAGGACAAAGCCTTTTTAGTTATAGATAAATTGAATTTAATTTGAAATGGATACTTAATTTCACGAACGTCCGTTTAAACCAGAAATGAGATTCTTAGGTACCTACTCAACCAAATATATGTATCTACACCAAAAATCACGACAAAATGATACATTTACATAAATACCGAATTACATAGAATTAAAAAACAAATATTACGTAAATAACGCGTAATAAAAACAAGTTTCACGTATACATTATTTGGTCGTAGACATTGGTACCTTACCTACTCATTTATATTTAGCTCAACCTATTTGCTAAAGACCTATTTGATCTGTTTAAAAAGAAAAACTAAACGACTCCGAAGTTTTTTTAACTGATTTCGGAAAATAAGATTTTATAAGCTGCCCGATAAGGTACTCCGAAACGGCTCGACCGATTGTGATGGATTGCTAATACACGTGATTAGACCTCAGTGGGTCATGCTAAGGAGGAATCAGACTGTGTGGGAGTTGTAGGCGTTGTAGCGCCAAACGGACTAGAATGGTCTAGTACAGGGGTTCCCTAACTTATTTGAGACGCGCCCCCCATCCTCCAGCCCAGATTATCAGGTTAGAATAAAAAGGATTTAATAACAAAATAATTATTTTAATGCTCATTAAAGTTTTACAAAGTTATACTACAAAATATACCTACCTATTTGGAAAGTAGTATCAAATACCTTTGATAGCCCTCTCGAGATTGGCGCGAAGCCAGGCTAGAGACTGATAAAGTTCATAACATTCGCCTACCGAGGAATGAGGTTCTGACACGCGTCAATTTCAAATATTTTCACTGATCGTATCGAGCAGTCTGGAATGCATTCTCTCAGGATTGCAGATTTTTCTATACAGGTGGCCCGCGCTACCCTGTAAAGGTCTCTGCGCCCCCTCTGGAGGTCGCGCCCCCCACTTGGGGAACCACTGGTCTAATACGATACGTGGGCGGACTACAGCCACACTGAGGAAAGGGAAACTTAATATACCAAGTTTCGTGAAGATCGGTTAAGAAATACATACAAACATAGGTACCTACATACATACGTAATAAGATACATAAGAAAGAAAATTGTGCCAGACTTGAAGCAGAGAGACGCTTCTCTCGCTCGGTCAAATATTAGGTAATTCGATTATTTATTTTTTAAATTAAAATTATTTTTCGGTTTTAATCGCGTGGTGTTATTTATTACATGTAGCATTGTTTCAATGCTCAACGTTTCGAGACCTTTACAGCTCTTCCTTCAGGATTGACAATCGCGTTGTGTTTAGTACTTTTACCAATGTTGCAATGCTAAAAGTAATAAATAAACACCACGCTATTCAAAAAAATAGTTTAAATTCAATACAACATCGTGAAAACAAAAGGCAATTCTATCAATATTTTTTTTTATTGTCAATTATTAAAAAGTCGACTTACCTACCTAGGACCGCGAGGATTTGCCGCAGCCTACCTATGTTGTAGTTACCTACATTTCATCGGCTTTCTTGATTGGTCTCGCAACCTTCGGCCTTTATTTGCAGAAAGCGGTTTGGGCTCACATGGGTAACTAAAGTTGGTAGGTATATCGTCACGTGTGGAGTTATGCGCAAAATTCGCGGAATTATTACTACTTTTTACTAACGACCTTTCATAACAAGACATGACTTTGCCTAAAATTAACACGAAGGAAATATTTGTCAAAAAATAACAAACTCTTCGTTTTTACCCTTTGGAAACCTTAAAAAGGATCTTCTATTTACACGATGTTTTTACTGGATTGGCTCAGTGAAAAGGTTGGAAATGCGTACGTACGGTGTGAATGGTCCATCAATTGCCGATAGTACCTACGACAAAGTCGAATAAGCCGGGTTCCCACTGCAAGTGGATGGATTCACTACTATTATCATAGTCATACGACTCTTTTCGCTTTAAAACCGTTGTATGTTAATAGTAATAAATAAATATTGCATTGTATTGTTTTGTATAATGAATGACACATTAAGAGGAAAGGATACCTAATCGTTCTTCATAGCGTAGTCGTCTTTTCTGTTTCCTCCCTGGATAAAGACATTAGATAAAATATGTTTATGCCATAAAACCTATATCAGCCATGACCATGCACTAGGTTTTTTTTAATATAAGATAGATAGATAGATAAAGACTAAATTAACCACAATCTATTTTTTCTAAATTTTATTTCTATTATAATTAGAAAATGAAAAAAAATTAAAATAGGGAGGAAACAGTCGCTAATCGACTACTTTTGTATGAAGAACGAGTAAGTAGACTTTCCTCTTAATGCTTCCGCTGCGCTTGTTAATAGGAACGCGAGTAAGTAGGAGTATATGCTTGTGGCGGAATATGTGGAAATAAAAACCAATCTTACCTACTAATATTTAGAACGTGAAAGTATGTGTTAGTACATACAGGTAATATAATATGTTGTAATAACAATATCAGCTCATACCACAGCCCTAGTATTTACCTATTAGTAGGCAGAAGGCCCAGGGTTTCCTGCCAAGTTGGTCAAACAAGTAGAACAAACAGCCTAACTGAGATCAGGGCTGAACGTATTTGACTACGTTACATGGTTATGAGGCGCCCCAAATACTACGAATTATTATATAAAATTATATTTAGTATAATTATGGATTTAACCACTGTTAATAATCCTACAATATTATAAAGGTGAAGGGTGTGTATGGGGTCCACTTAGAACTTTGAAAAATGAATTTAATTTCTATCATATCACCATAAATCATGTTTGACCACTATCGGCCCTAGGCCGATGTCATGTCTCCGCCACTAACTCACTAATGGTAAGTGACGATATTCCAAATAGGCCATATCGGTCCCAGGCCGAGAGAAAAAGAAAAATAAGTGACGATATGGATGTGGCTCGCTCAGCTAGAACAAACTTGTGCTGGGTGAAATGGGTCTTCCGACTGCACCGACCTACATATCGCAATTATACCTCAGGTGGGTGACAACTTGACAGATTGCGGCCAACGTCTACAAGTGATTACGTCGGTAGTCGGTATGGCTTATATGCTAACTCAAAACAGGCACTTATTTAGGGTAGCATTGTTTGTAGAATTAAGTAAAAGATGGGATAGCGTTACAATCAAGATTTAAGTAATCATTGTGTTGTTAGAAATACAGATCCTGACAAGACAAGAGACAAATCTATGGTATCTACAATTGTGATATTATGTATACCTACTATTACTAGAGGTGATGTCTGAAACATATTCCATGCTCCTTTTATGCGATATAAATAAATTTAAAAGCCACTGCAGCGCTGACAATGTTGTTAATCTATCGTTAAAAAGAAATGACAATCCCTGCGAAGACAAAGTCGATGCAATTGAATTTGAGGTAGCGTTCGTTAACTTCAGCGGCTTGTTTCAACCGTCTTCTTTTTGATGCCATATCCACTGTAAGGGTACCTACACTACCTACTCTTTTCTCCATACTTACTTTACAATTATTGTAGTCGACTGTTTTCTCCCTGGATATTTAAAAAAAAACGTAAGAGCATGGTCATGGCAGATATAGCTAGGTTTTATGTTTTATGGCATAAACTTATTTTTGGTCTTTTTATCCAGGGAGGAAACAGTCGACTACGTTTGTATGGAGAACGAGTAGGTCCTTTCCATTGATTGAGATCAATTGTACTACCATAGGATTGGACTAGTCTCTAAGGTAAAAGGTCTAAAACTCAGCTGTTTCAGCGACCCGAAGCACAGAATAAATAGTACCTACTACAGGTGCCGGCAAACATCTTGAAAATAACTGACATGAAAAGAGTAACTTCGCGCAGCACATTTCCTTTACTTGCGACTTCTATAAAAAATCGACTTCTACGCATCCGCCATTTATATAAACTTGTTTGCCGGAATCTGTACTCAAAGTATACCTAGTAATGGTAGTTAGGTAGGTAGGTAAGTATTTAAACAAAATAGGCACGCATAAACGAAAAGTGTTGGTAAATCGTAGACAATCGTACAAAAACAGAGGTATTGTGTGAAACAATAGATGAGTTGAGACACGGGAACTGTGTTTAGGTACAAATTAACTTACATAGGTACCCAATTAATTAATTTGATTAAAGTTAAGTGCTTCTGGTTTCAACCAAATAGGTACATACTATAGTCATTATAATATTTTAGATTCTTTTTTTTAATTATCGATATAGGGCATGGCAGGAAAGTTTTAGTAACCCAAATATACCTGCAGCCTATTTTGACATGTTATTTTATTTCTTGTTTCAGATTTACTATGTACAGGGGGTAAGGGGTTGATCTAGGTATCTTCCTATGTGTAACCCCTGGGTGGTATTGGTACATAAACTTGGTATACAGATGGCTAGAGATCTGGATTAATACATTGACTACTTTATATCCCGATCCCGCAGGATCGGGACTTACGCTGGTGAATAATGTGGTACGGAACCTTTCGTGGGCGAGTACGACTCGCACTTGGCCGGTTTTACTTGCTAAAAGCTAAACAATGCAAGAAGTAATAAACACCACGCGGTTAAAACCGAAAAATGTCTTTAATGGGGTGGCAAACGCAAAACTGTGAGCAGATGGAGCTGGGGTCGGATGATCTTTTTTTTTTGATGATGGTCCCCTAAAAATGAAAACGCCGAGTTTTTTTTTCTTTCGGTCTGAGACCGATATGGCCAATTTGGCGCCGAGAGTTGTAAAAAACACCTGTTTGACAGTTCTTAATTCAAACCTAAGATCAGTCGACCATCGCCCTCTGCCGGGATAAAAAGTTAGTGTTCCTCCTCATTACGGTTTTACTTAGTCAATCTTGACGATGATAGTAAGTTGCTTTGAAAAAGTTGGACGCGAATGTGACCAACGGCAAAATGATCGGCTGATAAATATTTTTACACTTTTTAAACACTAAACACATTATTATATTAGAGTACACTATACATCCATCCACCACGCACGTTACGCACACACAGCCTAGCTAGCCATATTAAAAAAACAACTTTAAAACCATGTAAAAATGAACTAACCGGTACATGTTGTTCCTCACGAGAGTTCCAGCAAATACTCGCAGGGAGTCGTCTTCCGCGGCCTTATAAATCTTATATTTATACAAAACAACACGCAAAACTTTGAAACTTAACGGTGTATCTTCACTATTGCGATTAAATCGATCGAATTTAACTGTAGAAATTAAAAGCGAAACAAAAAAGAAAACAAAGTTTTCCAAAAAGTTTATTTAAAATAAAACTTTTTGTAAAAGATGCAAACAAAAAAAATAAAAAAAAATTGATAAAACTTTTTGATTAGAGTTCTATCTTTGAATTTTCTATCATATATCATTATTCATTATATCATTATTCTTTTTAATTCTCAAATAAGTTTGGAGCAAAATTCTTAAGTTTCCGGTTCACGAAAGAGTTTTTTCTCCAAGGTGCGGTATGAGACTGCGCACCAAATCGCATAGCCACGGCAGTGGGGCTGCATTGTTTTGGTTTTACTGGTTTTTTCGTTGTTTGGACTACGCTCAATTTTTCACACGGACAAATTTATTTAATGTCAAACCATAATTTATATTGTATTAGACTAAGCTGGTATTGTTAGGTAGAGTAAGTAAAGCAAAAAAAATCGATACAGGAGTTTTAAATTGTAGCAAAACCTATTTAGACGATTATTTAAGAACGTGGCGACTGTTACCATTTCCATTCAAACTTAATAAGTAAGTAGGTACCAAAATAAATTATGAAAAATTTAGTTTTCTACCTTAATGTCGATATTATTCGGATTTAGATTTTACTTTTATAGGGTCCCCACCACAAGGTTTTCCAAAATATTCATTCGAAATGAAATAAAACGGAGAAATATTTTTTTCATTTTTCCAGCGTAAATTACTAGTTTACATTACATCTCATTTGTTTAATATTATTCCCAATAAAAAGTAATTTACACTGTAAAAATGAAAAAAAAATGTTTTTGTATGGAAATGGTAACAGTCGCCGCGTTCTTAAGTAAAAAAAATGTTGTCTGTCGCATGTTTGTCGTATATTTATCCGACTACGGCGAAGCCAAAAGGAAGGGTAATGTGTTTTATGCAACAATAGGTCTAGGTATATATTAACTTTCAATAAGTAGTTTATTTATTTATATATTTATTAATTAATACATAAACCTAAGTAAAAATGCATTTAAAGCATTTTTATTGCGACACTTAGGTATGGAATCCATATTACTTCATAGTTCATAAACTAACTATCGGCCGTGGCAATCATTTCTATCATCAAGTAAGGAAAGATTACATTCTTCATTTATATCTCTCAGCTATAGATATCTATAGGAATGCTTAGTCCTGACTGACTGATGCAGATCGACACACAGCCTAAACCGCTGATAGTAGAGAGCATGTTCTTTAGATGTTGTAGGTAGGCATGCGATAAGAAAGTTTTTTTCGTAAAAACAACTGGATCGCGACTTACGCAGGTGAAACCGCGGGACACAACTAGTAATTAATATATAAGTATACAAAGTGTTACGATTTCCGTCCATCATTATTATTAATTATTAGACACGGGTCTAGATCGCGTTATAGAATAATCATTGTTTTGAATTTACCTTACCTCGACGTTTCGGCAAACGAATCACATCGGCCGTGGTCCCTGGGTGTCCCACCCCACGGCCGGTGTGATCCGAAGTATACAGAGTGTTTTCGAGCACTCACTAGACATTATCCATTCTGCATCTAAACGGTTTTCGAGACTGTAATAAAAAGCGAAAGGAAAAGGTAGCCTCACTAAGTCAGAGTGCTTAGTTAATTTTTTCTAGATTTTTTTTAGTGGAATTTTTGCTTTGAAGTGTTATATGTACAAATAGTATTTTCTTAATCTATTATCTTCTATTCTATTATTATAAAGCGGAAGAGTTTGTTTGGTTGTTTGTTTGTTTGAACGCGCTAAACTCTGGAACCGCTGCGCTGGTCCGATTTAAAAATTCTTTCAGTGTTGGATAGTCCATTTATTGAGGAAGGCTCTAGGCTACTATTGTTCCCAAAATTCCCACGGGATCGGGACTTACGCGGGTGAAACCGCGGGACGCTGCTAGTCTATCTTCTTATCTTCTTCTTTTATCTATTATATAAAAATCAATCCCTATTTCCCTTGGTCACGGCATCACACTTCAACTTTTACACATATTTCGATAATTCTTTTTTTGTTGTGAGCGCTATTGTCAGGAGAAGGTTCTTATGAAAGAAAAAATGCTAAACCGATTTTGATGAATTTTATTTTTTTATACAAAACGACAGGACGTCTGTCGGGTCAGCTAGTAGTATAATAAAATAACTATACCTATACCTAAGGAAGAAAAAAGAACAACGCGCAGATCCTAAAACTGATGCTTCAACTCCTAGAGACATGAAAGTTAATTTGCAAAATTCTGTTTATTTAGCTTGCCTATTACTGGTTGGACCGTTGTTTCCGGGCAAACGATTCCTAAGGTAACCTAATAAAACCTCGTGAATTACCTCTCCTTCACGAGATGTATTTTAAGCAGGACATATTCCGTTGTTTGGAAGAGGTCCAAGGTAGCGGGCGTGGGCACCTATTCTATTACTAATAATGTTTCAACTATGTGATCAGCTCTCTGCTCTGCATTGTTTTTTCGAAAACGGTTCGAAAAGTTATGGAAATTGGAAAAGTGAGAATCGAACAGGACACCTATATCCTATAACTAAACGATCTTAACATTGCCTCAGCATTGTTGGATTTTTTTCGAAAAAAGTTCAGCACCTTTGTTGGTAATTTTGCAAGAAATTACTAAAACTTTGGCGGAACTTCACAAGATTTAAAAAATCTACCATTGCTGAGGCATTGTTGATAGATGGTATAGATGGGCACTTCATCTTTTCGTATAGTATAGGGTATGTCTCACTATGTGTGTATACATATAGTGTTAGAGTTGGCAGGTTGTCCTAAGGACCCTCACATAAAAATGACTGAAAATAAAATGAAAATAACTGGCACACCGTGTAGAAGCTACACGGCAGACGAACAGTAGAGATATATATTAGTAAAAGGGTCCCGTTTTTACCCTTTGGGTACGGAACCCTAAAAATAGACAGCCTTCACTGTTAATCATATTTCCGCTCCGTATCTGAAGGGCAATTTAGTAAAATGTCTTTCTAGTACGAACGACACAAAAGTAAAACGACCTACTAGTAAAAAGTCTGAAATTTAAAATAGGCATATTAGTTAAACGGCTGAAATGACAAAACGGCATGTTAGGCAAAAGGACTGGTACTACACTGACACAAAAAATAAATAAATCAAAAATAATAAGTAAATTATTTAATTATAAGTTTTTTTATAATAATGTACTAACAAATAAAAACCTTTTTTCATAGGTATTAAACTAAACTGCGTTACTTTGTGGTAGTATTTTTTTTTCAGGGAGCTTATTTAGCAATCGTCCCCGAAAATAATACGTTTAATGTGCGAAACACGTTTTAAAAAATTAAAGGCAGATATTTCACTTTCTTCTAATTTTTTTGCTTCCCTTTTGTATTTCTTATCAAAGATATAGTCAAAAAATACTTATAATGAATTTTTAATTTTGCTCTTGAATGTACATTATAGCATAGGTAAGTCCTTTTGCGTAACATGCTGTTTTGTCATTTCAGCCGTTTTACTAATATGTCTATTTTAAATTTCATACGTTTTACTAGTAGGTCGTTTTGCTTTTGTGTCTCTAGTACTAGAAAGACATTTAACTAAATTGTCCTTCACATACGGAGCGCATATTTCATACCTACCGGAGTGGTTCACACAAGAACCACAGTAGAACCCTACGCGACGTGGCCCTCCCTAGTGCAAAACGAATACAACCCATCATAATAATATAGGGCAATGGAACATCAGTTTTTGTTCGATTTTTGAGAAGATGGACAACGAGTTTCGTTAATAAGTTTGTATTTAGGGTTCCGTCTCTTCGAAGGGAAAACGACTATGGACGGACTAAACTAGATTGTAAATAAGGCATGTAAAACGGCCGTGTAGGATACCCCGCACACGAAGAGGCACGAGTTTCAAATCGTGAATATATTTTTTTTTATAAACAAGAAAAACTGTACTAGTAAAATTTTATTGTTATTTTGGTAGGTCTAACAAAATGGTGGTAAAATCTAAAATGGCTGCCATTTGAAATGGGTAAAGGTAGGCCGAATACTGAAATACCAAGCTTCTGAAATTAGTTTTTTTTATCATAATATATTCGACCGTAAAATTATTCAAATTAGCTTACTAAAAACGAAAGTATTTACCTACGAGTCTTCTTTTGATATACATAATTAAACTAAAAATATAAAAAGATAAATCGTAGAGTTCCGATGGTCATTGACCATTTAAATTTAATGCGTGCCTTGGCCTTGTGGCGAGGCGAGGCGGATAGTTCGAGACGGCAACAACTTTACGAGCTCGTCTCGCTAAAGAAAGCCTCCGAGCTAGGTACCTATAATACATTAACTTATGGTTATGGGGTACTAGGTATGAAAACGAATTTAACTTAAGAACGTGGCGACTGTTACCATTTCCATACAAACTTAATACCAAAATAAATTATGAAAAATTTAGTTTTCTACCTTAATATCGATATTATTCGGATTAAGATTTTACTTTTAAAGGGTCCCCACCGCAAGGTTATCTAAAATATTCATTCACATTCAAATAAAACGGAGAAATATTTTTCAATGAAAAAAATGTTTCTCCGTTTTATTTCATTTCGAATGAATATTTTGGAAAACCTTGCGGTGGGGACCATTTAAAAGTCAAATCTTAATCCGATTATTATCGATATAGAGGTAGAAAACTAAATTTTTAATTATTTTTTTTGGTATTAAGTTTGTATGGAAATGGTAACAGTCGCCACGTTCTTAAGGGGACAGTCTACTTAGTCTTTTATCCATACAAACTTTACAAACGTATTCGACTGTTTCCTCCCTGGATAAAGATATTAGAAAAAATATGTTTATGCCATAAGTCCTATATCAGCCATGAGTCCATGACCATGCCCCCACGTTTTTATTTTCTAATTTTTATGAATTTTATTTCTATTCTATTTAGAAAATGAAAAAATAAAACAAAACGTAGGGGCATGGTCAATGGTCATGGCAGATATAGGTTTTATGGCATAAATATTTTGCTCTAATGTCTTTCATCCAGGCAACAGTCAACTACGTTTGTATGAAAAAAGAGTAGGTAAAAAATAGACTTTAAAAACTTTAATAAGTAGAAGTTTTTTGTGATTGAAACTACATCAAAATGTAGGAAACAATGTCACAAAAGTACATACCTTCAATCCATACACAAAAAAAATCAACAATATTCCGTCATGACCATAAAATAATCAACAATAATTGTTGAAATTAAAGACATTTTTCGGTTTGAATCGCGTGGTGTTTATTATTTTAAGCATTGTTTCAACGCTCATAATAATGGTTGATTATTTCATGATCAACTACTTAACTATATCGCACTAGGTATACAGACATACCTAGTACTTCAAAAATTACTTATTTAATTCTTATTAAGTATTAACTTAAAAGCTATGCACTAGCTTAAAACCTAACAATGCCGAATGGATGCATGTTAAGACGATTTAGTTCCAGGCTACGTGCCTAGACGTCGTTACTAGTTCGTTCTAAATCGCGGTATCGTTGTGTTTTAGGGAATGTTAGACGATTTTACAGATAGTATTACTCGTTTATGACTGATAGGAATGTAGTTTATAATATTAAGCTTTTTCATAGTTTGTGTGTGTATGGGTGTGTGTGTGTGTGTATGTGTGTGTGTTTGTTACTCAATCATGTAAAAACCGTTGAACCGATTACCATGAAACTCGGTATGTAGATAGCTGTAGGAATAACACATAGGCTACTTTTTATCCCGATATTCTCGGGGGATCGGGAATCGGGACTTACGCGGGTGAAACCGCGGGGCGTAGCTAGTTGGTCCATAAAATCGCACTAGGTACCTTTACAAACGTAGAAATTATCATGATATATGTATGATCGATCAAGTATGATGTCACATCCCAAACATCAAAACATTATTTCTTTAAATAATCCCTCTACTGCGCGTCCGGCGAAGGCCCGACTGTAATGCAGAAGGTTACGGGTTCGATTTCCCGCTGGGTGCAAGTATTTTATGCTTAAAAATAAATATTCGTTTCTTTCTTTTACGACGGGCAGGGGATACATACCGTTAACCGTAGCCACGTTCTCGGGCTACTGCAGGGGCCAAACATAATACTTTTTCTCTTTGCCTATTGACAAAAATAGCTTGGATAATATATATCTATATTTATAAAATTCAAAGTCCTGACTGATCTACATATCAACGCAGAACCAAAACCGCTGGTCTTAGAGACATGAAATTTGGAGAGTGTGTCCTTTACGTGTAATGATTCACTAAGAAAGGGACTTTAGAAAATCCCGCGGGATCGGGACTTACGCGGGTGAAACCGCGGGACGCAGCTAGTTGGTCCATAAATTCGCACTAGGTATACAAACATACCTAGTACTTTAAAAATTTATTGATATTATATTGACGACGTAAAACACAACGATAACGCGATTCAGAACGTACTAGTAGCGACACCTAGGCATGCATTCTGGAACTAAATCGTCTCAACATGCATCCCCTTAGTGTGGTTGGACAGTGGGTTGGACCAAAGGTTGCCTGGAAGAGATCGTTTTAAGCCTATTGTGCCACCTTGTTAAAAGTTGGGTATGTTTTTTATTTATATGGCGCATATATACACAATAATGAGTCTATTCATTCAAAATAAATATCTCTGGTCTGGGTGTTTTATTATTATGTATACTAAATACTAGCTGACCCGGCAAACGTTGTTTTGCCTTATAAATTATAGATGGTAGCCGATTCTCAGACCTACTGAATACGCATAAAATTTGTTAAAAATCGGTAAAGCCGTTTCGGAGGAGTACGGTAACTAACATTGTGACATGGAAATTTTATATATTAGAAGAAGAAGATAGTCCAAACATCTATGTAAGATAATTTAAAACTAACAATACGCGAATATAAGGCCCGGGTAAAATGTAAATATTATGAGTAACCTACAAAGTGTGTTAGTTTAAAAAGTTCAAGATTTAAATGTTAAGAGTTAAGAGACAGTCTACCTATTATTTTCTCCATACAAACTTTGCAAACGTAGTCGACTGGTTCCTCCCTAGATAACGATTTTAGAAAAAATATGTTTATGCCATGTTTTGATATTAATTTATTTTCTAATTTTTCTGATTTTTTTTTTGTATTCTAATTAGAAAATAAAAACGTTAAAATAGTCATGGCAGATTATAGGTTTTATGGCATAAACATATTTGCTCTAATGTCTTTATCCAGGGAGGAAACAGTCGACTACGTTTGTATGGAGAGAGAGTAGTAGACTGTCCTCTTAAGTACCATCTACATTAAAGCAAAACAGTCATTTTTTGTTTTAAAATGTGGATTGGCTTACATCTTAGACTATATCAACACTTGCAATAGTGGTCAAACCTCATTATCGTGTGTAAAAAACAGGCCTAAAAACAATTAATAGTTTAAAAATGAAAATAACAATACGTGAATATTAGGCCCGGGTAAAATGTAAATTGTCTTAGTTTAAAAACGTTTCAGATTTAAATGTTAACATAGTAAGTAGCGCCATTAGCGGTAGAGGAGGTGGACCGTGGAGGTTTAGTGGGTTGGAGTCCCACATAACTGCACTACCTCCCCGTGGTAGTGCAGTATGCGCGCGCATTTCTCCACGTAAAAAAAAAAGGATAAGTAGGTATTACGCGAGGTGAAACCACGCGGTGCAGTAAGAATAAATATTCCCCGGTGTGTCTTGAATGCTGTTCATCTTCAAGTTGTGTCTTCGATTGGTGAACAACTCAGTCATTTGTTGCCCTTCGCTAGGCAGCTGGCAATACAAACACAGCAAACTGCCATACGATGAGCCGCAACCGACAAGAGTCTCTTCTTTCTATCCATGAGTCATTCTTCTCTTCATTTTCTTTCTTCATCTTAATTTTATTTTTTATGATATAACTCGTTTACCTTGAAAAAACGAAGCCAGAAAGGACCGAATTCCAAAAAACCCCTCTATCAAAACTAATTCATGCTTAAAATTATAGGTTATAGCGTCCACCTTATCGTTTACCCACCTTTCGGTATCAAGGCGAGTCCGCTGTACCGTCAGGTGTTCAGCAGAGCGCGCCGTCTGGGATGAGTTATAGACAGATCGTATCCCCAAACACTAGTATTCGGTTCCCTTTAAGCAGAGCTGCCTCGTGGCCAATAAAGCCGCTCACCACTCGCACATCAGAAAGGAGCTAATGACAACCTCGCCGAGGATGATGGAGAAGGCATTGCACCTTCCACATTTCCAGTGCTGTACCGAAGCTGTTGAAAGGCACGCTCACTTCCCGGCATAAGTCCCTACGCCTAATTCCGACCAACCCTCCCATAACTAATCTATCATGCTTATGATGATATAGCATCCCTGCTTACCCACCTTTCGGTATCACGGCGACGGGGGCCGCTGTACCTTCAGATGTTCAGCAGAGCGCCGCGCCGTCTAGGATCAGTTATAGACAGATCATGTCCCCAAAGCTATAATTTTCGACCAGTAGCAGCACCGGCCCATTTATAAATAAATGTGCCGCTTGGTTGCCCACGTGTAGGAACACTTGGCTATACAAAAGCTCAGTATACTTAATGACAAGCCACGACAAAGCCTATCACAAAATGGCTAGCCCCTTTTATAACATCAGGAAATCGCCTAAGACTCTCGGGGAGCGAGGGAGAGCGACCTGACAGAGTTGGAACTTTGCGGAGTACATCTGCAAACACTAGCGACGGGTGGTCTCATCGGACCCCATTCTCAAAACCAATCATCCACTCGGACCCTTGTACGGCGACAGACCCCGAGTCGAGTCTACCGCCATGGACAAGTGATTGGCGCCTTTAGCACCTCCCAAAAGGTGCTAAACAAGTAGGACAACTAAATCCCAAGCAGCGATCAAAACTAACCCATAATAATTATTATAAATTAACTAATTATTTAGTTTTAAATCGTGAAAAATGCTCACCGAATATAACCCCGCAGCTGGTAACGCGGCAAACTACGGCTTCTGAGCCGATCCCGGTCAATAAATACACATTATCTAGGAGGAAAGCCGTGAATATTATACACTAATTAGGGACAAATGTGGTCGCACTCGACTCGACAATAACACCATTTTTATTTTAACATGTGATTAGGAGTAGAGATGGAATATTTTACGGGATTATAATAAGTATTTATACCTAATTTTATTTTTAGCTCAATTTTCTATATTTTTTTAAAGTTAATGGTTATAATAAGGAATATAAGATAAATGGATGAGCGGTTGGCCTCTACCTGACCAGACGGTAAGTGACAAAGTGGTCTAAATTGTAGCATGCTCACCTAGAAGATAGCAATAGAATAAAACTTTGTACTTATATGAACAGAACTTAGTTCTATAGTGTAGGTACTTCAATCTTGCTCTCAAGCTGTTACAGTTCTACTCCATCCATAGGCTGCCTGGAAGAAATCGCTTTCAGCGAATAGGCCGCCCATTTGTGCAACTTAATTTTAAGCTTGTTTATTATTTACTTTTGTTAATGTGTTTTTTTTTCTCTGTTTATGTTGTGCAATTAAAGAATTCTATCTATCTTGTTACCTATCTTGTAAAATTTAGCATTTCATTTTATGCTTTATGATTTTGCATAGTCGCATCTTACGTCCTTCTTTTACACATTTGAGAATCGCTAGCGCCATCCTTATCGTTTACCTAATAATTGCGCCTGTAAACCTAAATCAGAGTAGAATAAGGGTCGACTAGAATTTAGGGCAAAAGCGAGCGGGCCACAGAGTGACAATTTTATTTTTAACTAAATTGATGGGTTAATTAAGGGTCAGATTACTGAATTTTCCGAAGCTTTTTACGCTTCTCCATTGAGTTCCAAAACACATCTGAGGAAGGCTTAATCTACTAATTAGATTCCTGCGGTTCAATCGTCTCAGCCAAGTCTAAAGATTGTGAAAAAATACGCAAATGTTAAGTTACGTTTAAGTACCTACATAATAGGTACAATGTTATTGTTTCTGCATTGCCAAAATTAGCTGAACTTTTGAAGTGCATGAATCTTTGCAAAATTGACAAGAATTGGAAAACCGTTTTCAAAAAACTTGACCAAAGCTCAAATACACCATGAGACTTACACTTTACCTAAAACAGCCCACACCTACAGCACACTTGCTGGAATTTCTTTATATGCGTGCTGTATAGGTGTGGGCTGTTTTAGGTAGTGTCAGTGTAAGTGTCCTCGTGTAGATTGACTGTATGCATACAGTCATGGGCACTGGCCATGGCCAGTATGTATGACGACTAAATAGACGGTATGGTACGATTTTGTTTTAATTTTAAACCATACCACCATACTTTACTGTTCCATACTTTAATTTTAAAATGGGAGACGAGCAAGTACCTAGGTATAATCAAACGAGACCTAAATCTCGCTACCTATCGAAAACTTAGGTACTTATCTATTAAAAAAATCTTAATTAAGTGCTAGATTACGGGATGAAGTAAGGTCCCGTAATATCCCGTGTCCCATCACTAGTTGCGGTTAACTCATACGTTATCGGGTGCTGCAGGAAACGTGGCAGGAAAGAACGGGGGCAAAACTCGATATGGCTGACCAACTGTAACAATAATGTTTTAAATGGCCGGGAATCGAACTTAGGCACCAAAGGTTAGGGTGATTTAATTACTTTTGTAATTAAGTCGGTGATGAATAAATGATGCAGTTTTAGTTATAAACTCAAGTTGAGTTTGTTGAATTGGTTTTTATTATGTATCGAAACTAAACAAAAATCTGTAGGTTTTTTACCAGGTAGGTAGTAAAATAAAAAAACCGGCCAAGTGCGAGTCAGACTCGCGCATGATATGTTTCGTACCATTATCACAAAGCTTAGTTACAGGGGTCTCCCGTTTTTACCCTTTGGAACGGAACCCTAAAAATCACGTTTGTCGTATGGGAACCCCACTTTATTCTGTTTTTAGTATTTGTTGTTATAATGGCAACAGACATACATAATCTGTAAAAACTTAAACTGTCTAGCTATTCACGGTCCATGAGATACAGCCTGGTGACAGACAGACGGATAACGAAGTATTAGCAATAGGGTCCTTTTTTACCCTTTGGGTACAAAACAAGGGTACTAAAATAAATGAATTGAACTTATAGATTTTATAATTATTGGCGTTCGTCTGTCTGCTTATAATTATTCTGGGCCCTTATTCCACTATCGAAATTTTTGAACTCGAGCTCAAGTCTCAAGTATGCCTCCGCACTGTTCAATTTATTCGAAAATCGTTCAACAATTATGTTACTAATTTTGCAAAATTTCACTAAATTAGTGAAAATTGTTTTTCTCATCCGAGATGTACTTAAAATTGTTTACGGGCTCGTTTTCCGCAAATATACCTCCTCAAATTGGGTCATTTTTGCGTATTTTTTTTCATAAATTTTACCAAATTTGTGTTTTGCTTCTATTGCTAAAACGATTAGGAAAAAATCCGTTATTAAAATACAGGTAAGTACTCTATTATTCCCCTGTATACCACCTGAAACTTCTGTTTCCTCTTTTTTCCCCTATAAATTAATTTTATTAATAAAATGTACCTATTTTAACGATCAAACCGAGACGGCAGGCGAGACGAGAGACTAAAGAAATGTAGGTGAGGCCTTTGCCAAACTGCAAACATATGATTAACTGAATTGAGATTTAACTTGAATTGTAAAAATCTGAATAAAAGGCTATATTAAAAAAAATACCTACCTACTTTGATACATTGACGTGAAAAAACACTGATAAGAGCGAGACAGAGTATTGCTTAGCCAAACTACTAGGATTCGTCTATAAATACGGATGTTAGTTTTGTCGTGTCGAAGCTTAGTCATTAAAGTCATTATAAGTCCTATAATTTGATGGTCGCCACACTTACCCCAAAGCCGCACTTCCCTCTAGTTACCTTACCACAGCTTACCTCGTAGTTAGTGCTTGGTAATAAGTGCGCAGAGAGGCGCACCAACTAGGTAAACTGTGGTAATGTAACACGTGTTTTAATTATAATTATTTAATAATTATAATTTAAATACGTGTACCTACATAAAGGTAGGTAGTTACTTCCTCCGATAGGAATGGGGACGGGTAAACCACAAGATTATTATTTCCCTGAACAGTAATAAACAGCTGCAGCTGCTTATTTAGATATTTAAATAGGTACCTACCTACCTTCATTAGGTAACTACAGTTACCTACCTACTTACGCTTCGTTTAAATAACATAGCCACAACAAAATTAAGAAGCTCCTTTTTGAAGTCGGTTAAAATATAGAATTAACCTTAGTATTTTTATCTCTACCTACTTAACTATCAGTGTCCCGCGCGGTTTCATCTGCGTGGGTCTCGACCTCCCGATCCCGTTAGGATTATGAAAAACCCTATCTAAGTGGGGTTACATTACCAAGAACACATCTTCCAAAATTCAATTATCTACCTATTCTACAACTATAAAAAGTTTCAGCTATGCCTCAGCTCTGTTAACTACAAAAGCTTTAGCGAAACTTACTTTACTTCATTCGATTTTACTAGTTAATTTGCGTAGGTAGGTACTTGTATCGTTTCAATACATTTGAACATACTTTTTAGCCGTAGGTATAATTTTCCTTGTAACTTCAAATCGTGTCATTATGTACCTAACTAAAAGTTCGTACGCATTTTCTTTAAGTATTTATTGATTAATTCCTCATTTGCATACGTATCAGTTACTTAAGAGCAATGTAGAGCTAAGCTACAATTATCTAAGTTGACATGCGCCTCGATCAGGCATTGCAGAGAAAACATCGATGAGGTACTAGCTGACCCGGCAAACGTTGTTTTGCCTTATAAATTATAGATAATTAAATTTTTCCTGAATTTTCTTTGCTATAAACCTCAGGGAGCCCGAGACCTTTCCAACGAATGCAAAACCGTGGAAATCGGTTCGTGCGTTCTGGAGTTATAGCGTCAGGAAGGAAAACCCGACTTATTTTTATATAGTAGATTGGAGGGATGAGAGGAGGTGATGTAGGAGGAGGTGACGGAGGAGGAGGTAATGGAGGAGGTGATGGAGAGGGGGAGGGTAGTTCACTAGTCAAAAAATTAACATCCCCTGCGCTATTGATTCGTAACAGCATCACAAAAAGAATTTTTAAAATAAGGACATCTTAACGAATATTAAATTTTTGTTTGATTTGTATTTGTGTGCGTGTGTGTGTGTGTGGGTCTGTTTGTTTGTTATGAATAAACTAAAAAACGACTCGACCGATTTCAAAAATTCTTTTACAATTAGAAAGCTACATTTACTCCGACCCTGAGAAAGCACGGGACGCAGCTAGTTTTTTATAAGGAGCAAAATGCTAAGATCAGGCAAACGCAATATTTAACATACCGACCTGAGATGTTCTAGTTTTATTTTTTAATTTATAATTATCTGTAGGTACATACGTAAACTAGCTATTACTTCGCACTTCGATAAAAAAATAAGAACTTAAAAAGGCACCTAAGATCTAAGTAAACATCTAATAATTCTAAGACAGGACAGAAAACTAAACTTACCTTCAATATACGTAAATAACACGTGAATTCTTCGTTATTTCTCCGCGTAAACGTCCTAAATCGTAGTGTTATAGATTTTCAGTGACACCGGAGTAGGAAGCGGGTGTCGAGGTCAAAGTCAAGTTCTGGGTCAAGGACGGTAGTTCGCCCTGCGTGCGCCGCGCGGTCGCCCGCAGCTCGGTGTTACCAGCCCTTGCGAAGTTTAGTAGGAAAAAATACTTGAGAGGTGTCAAGGGACGATGGAACGAAGTTCCTTTCTATGAGAGAGAGAGAGAAAGAGAATCATTCGCACGCCTCACGGCTTACAACTATAGCAAAAACGTGTCGTTACAACTTTTGGTCTTAATTTTTTCCGTCTAGCCCCATTTCGTAACGCGCGATAAGGAACTTCGTTCCAAAAAAACCGGCCAAGTGCGAGTCGGACTCGCGCATGGCCCTATGGCATATGGATTTAGCATATGATGCAAGAATTTCACATGATACCATTGATCTCAACTCTCAACCTTAAGGGGAAAGTCTACCTACTCTTTTCTCCATACAAACTTTACAAACGTAGTCGAATGTTTCCTCCCTGGATTAAGACATTCGAGAAAATATGTTTATGCTTTGCTCTTTAGTACATTTGACATCATATCAGAAGATAGATAGTTGTAAACAGCCACTGTGGTAACGCTACCGCAAACTTGCGGTGCTTTTGACATCGACTCCAGCTATGCTTATTTCATTTTTGCGATCGACGTAACATTTCAGGGCAGCAGGTTTTATATTTATTTCGCGAAAAAAATTACCGTTCCTATTTCCTTTACATACCTATTCGACCATAGAAGGAAAATGACTTTGTGCCCTGAAGTCCGCGTGAAAAGTCTTGTAATATTTATTTATATTTTAACTCTACAATCTACGAGTGGTGGGAAAGTCTTACATCTACGCAAAACATTAAAAATACTAAAGTTATTCAATATCCAATATATTTTCTCTAATGTATTTAAAATTAACATAGAAATAAAACATAATATTACATAAACACAAATAAACACAGTGTCTGGATTCGAATGCACGACCCACGGATTGAAAGTCGAGATAACGTCCACTTAAGCTAAGCGTCCACCTTTCGGCATCGTACGCATCGCATCAAACGGATTGTAATATTCTTTGTATAGAAAGTCACAGAAGTGCGTCCGCCAATCCGCATCGCACGGATCACTCTAATCTGTTCATCGCCAAGCAAACCTAGTTCCCTAATACCTACGCATATATGTTGTAGCGTCCCCAGCTATGACCAGCAAGGGTATAAAGAGAGGGGTCCGCTGTACCGTCAGGCTACCCCCAAGGGTAACCGTCAGGGATCTGTTTTAGACAGATCGTGTCCCCAAATGCTGTCTGCTCATCGGCAATGGCGATGCCCCCGCGGGGTTGCTTCGAGGGGCAACTTGTGCGACGCGTCGTGTGAAAGGCAATCCGATTGCTGGCAGGTGCGGCGGCCAATGCGATCGTTGCCGATTCGGTGGACGCATTGTGAAAAATTCATCGGTTTGATGCGATGCGTCCGATGCGTTCGATTCCGAAAGGTGGACGCTTTAGTCGACGATGGTTGAGATATTTTTTTGAAATAGAGTAAAGGTATTTTAATAATTTATTTTACGTAGGTAGGTATATACCTTGCCACGAGTTGGAGCGATTACAATTCGTATTAGCTATCTCGTTGGTAACTGATTTCGATATCAATATCTAGATGGCACTTTTCAGTACATTGCTGTGCTGCTTTGAAGTAACATGGTAAGCATCTGTAAAAACCTCTAACCACCAATGTACTACATAGTGCCTATGTATGAAACTGAGTTACCATCTATATTATGTCTCAGAATCTTAGATCAAAAATATCGCTCAGTCGCATAATGTACCTTTCGCAAAACGCAACCCGAACGAAAAACGTACCTATCTCACAATGCACCATTCTCACAATGCACCATTCTCATAATGCACCTTTCTCATAATGCACCTTTCTCACAATGCACCTTTCTCACAATGCACCTTTCTCACAGTGCCCCTTTCTCATCACGCACGAATAAACAAAAAATTGATACATACATTTATTTGAAAGCGACACCCCCTTTCATTTACTTTTTCCTTTGATATTGACAATTCTGTGTTTACATTTTTTATCTATTTTATACGTTTTTTTTTAATTTCAGACTATTTATTCCTGTATTTAACTTTCTTTCTTCAGAAAGATGTGTCAAATAGTAGTTTACAATTAAAAAACAAAGGTATAGATAGATATACCTCGTTTTTAATTGTAGATTACGATTTGACACATCTCTCTGAAGAAAAACGTCAAAAACAAAGAACCGAAACGTCAGATCATAGTCTAGGATTAAGAAACGTAGTTATAGATAGTTTCAGCTGACAACATCGAATATGAGCAGATAAATTAGCAGAAAACAATATGGCAGATCGAAAAGTAAACGAAAAACTTAAAATTTAAACAATCAACCCTTTTAGCTGCCAAAATGTAATATCAAATAGTTGTTTTTACTCGTGGTCACTTGGCTCAATTGAACAGGAAGAATTCAAATTAATGTTTTTAGACTAACACGATTAGGGATAATTTTATATTTTCCTAGGTCTTAATCCGACGTTTCAACCAAGTTACAATGGTCTTGGTCGCGAGAGGACTGACTAAGCCGCACGCTGCTCACGCGATTAAGACCGGGGAAAATATAAAATAAGGATTAAAAAGTCGAGATCCACCGTAGAGTTTTTAAATTTTGAATCCACAGACTATAGGAAACTTTCGCTATTAAAATTTGCTCCCACTTCCAAAATTCGAAAACACATCGACGTAGAAAAAATTGTGTTTTTTTTTAATCTATGCTGACTGCCGGACTTGAACCAAAGCCCTCTCGTTCTCTGGTAGGGCGCGTTAACAAACTGCGCCAAGTGAGCTAACATACCACGAGTAAAATCATAATAATATACTAATCTAGCTAGGCCTATACAATACATATACATAGCAAACGATTAACAACTGTACAATCAAGTGCAATCAATTTAGGTCGGTTCTGAAAGTGTTATTTCATGAAGCGATATGAACTTTACTCGTAACCATAACGCCTAAAATGAATAATCTACAAAATATTTTTGTTTATAGATAAACAAAAATATTTTCACGGAAACATAAATCTAGAACAAACCCACATTAAGATTATTATTTTTAATATTTCTAGTACGCAAAACGTATATTCTAAATATGCATGGAGTATAAAGAGTAAAAATAAGGAATCAATCAATCTCAATTTTTAAGATTTTTAACAGGTTTTAAGATTTTCATGACAAACCGTTGAATATGAATCTTGACATTCAATCCAGTTTTAGGGTTCCGTACCTCAACAGTAAAGCGAACCCTTATAATATCACTTTCTTGTCCGTCTGTGTGTCACCACCGATTTTCTTAGGAACCCACAATCCCACACAGAACATATTCTCCATATTTCAGCCCTCTACTATTTGCGGTTTAGGCTATGCGTTGATCAGTCAGTCAGTCAGGACAAAGCATTTTGTAGATTTGGATAATGAAGTCTATGGTTCAAAGACGACATTTACTTTTTGTGTTTTACCCGACTACAGCAAAAGGAGGGTATGATTTCAACCGCCATTTATGTATGTTAGTATGTTTATCTAGTGCCCTCTTAATGTATAATTGTAGTGTATTTTTTTCTATATTTGTGACCGACCCAAATTGATTGTACGATAATGTGGATATCAAAATCGCATATCGGGATGCCAATACCCTGCTATCCAGCGATATAAAAACGTTAATTAGTCATATTTTTATACATTATTTTTTTAATTAAATCGCATTAAAAAAAATTGCGTGCACAGTGGCTTTTTTCAATTACACATAATAATATTATTCATTAATTTCAGTGCTTTTTTGACAATAATCAGAAATATTGAAGATCTTACAGAAAGATCTAGGTATAGATCATTTACTATAGGATCTATACCTAGGTCATAGGGCTATTATGTTACCTGTATATAAGCCCTTATAGTTACTATGGTACTACAACAGAATATTGGTAATTTTATTTTTAATGCTCTAGTCATTTCTATTAGAAATATTTTTAAGGTAAAATACATCTCTAAAAATGACGCGAGTTCGACCCTCGCCGCGAATAAAGTTTTGAATATGTATTTTCCTGAAAAATGTTTCTAGAATACATTTGTTTATAGTTATTGTAACTACTATAGTAATACTTGCAACGACCCACAGTTCCACCCGAGTAAGTCCCGTTCTGGATGAAATATCAAGATAATAAAAAGCCTATGTGCCATTTCAGGTCTCCAGCTATCTCCATACCGAGTTTTATCGAAATCGGGCAAATAAACCAAACTTTCATCTTTATAATATTAGTAAGATTATAAAGTGACAATAATTTGGTCTTTTATTTTCCTTAGAACTTCTGAACCGAATTAGATAAGACATTTATAACTCGAAACCGCAAAACGCACATAAAACTAATATTATAAGTATATCCTGCCACTAAAGTCAACAGGAAAAAAAATATACCGACTTCAAAACGATCGGTTATTTAATAACACGTGTAAAACCATAGGGCGAAGCTAGTTACACTAAATTTCCATTTTCAGTCATTTCAAAATCGATGTAGTTGGTTCATATAGTATTTATCCGACTTCAAAAAAGGAGATATTCATGATTCACATAAGGTTCTTTAGGTAAGTACCAGACAAGAGTTTTAACTGCGTCTTTTCGTGTAGTGGTGTGTCTCACCTAGTGTTAGAGTTGTCAGGTCGCCCTAAGGCCTCTAACTTGACCTAACGACTGCTTTCAGAGATAACAACCGGGATCAACTTCTTAACGTGCCTTCCGAAGCACGGAGATAATGATTTTCCCACATACATTATCGGTCACCCATCCAAGTAATGACCGCCCCAGGCGTTGCTTAACCAGCACGACTAGACACGATCGGTGGACGCAAATTGTCTAAAAACTTTCTCACAGAGTCAAAGTGGATGTTTAGGGTTCCGTATTTTAAAATCGCAGAAAAAAATATGTAAGCCGTTACGGGACACCTGGCAGATGTGAAACATCGGCTCGCTACGTAAAGTACAGATATCCCTTTATATAGCGCGGCGATGCGTCGCCACGGCATGTATCGTTACGCCAACAATCAGGCTTACCCTCGCCTGTAGATGTTTCACATCAGTAGAGCCACTATATTATTTTATTATCCGTCAGTTTGTCTGTATGTGTACGAATCTACATAATAAGAAAATAAACGTATATTTACGTTACTCTATTAAGGGGACAGTCTAACTACTTGTTCCTCCATACAAACTTTACAAATGTAGTCTGAATGTAGTAGACTGTTTCCTCCCTGGATAATGATATTAGAAAAAAAATGTTTATGCCATAAGTCTTATATCAGCCATCACTATATTTTTTTCAGTTTCTAGTTATTCTGAATTTTATTTCTATTTTAATTAGAAAATAAAAAAAAAAACAAAACGTAGGGGCATGGTCAATATGGTCATGGCAGGGCAGATATAGGTTTTTTGACATAAACATATTTGCTCTAATGTCTTCATCCAGGGTGGAAACAGTCGACTACGTTTATTTTGAGAAAGAGTAGGTTGACCGCTATGTCCTCTTAAGAGAGGATTGAGTGAAACCTGTCCATTTGTACGTCAAAACTTTGTAAAAAGGTTAAGTCAAAAATAGACAGGAAAACATACACATTCTTAAATTCGTCGCTTAGGTTAGAACTCGTGTGATCTTAGAGTATGGACACTCGCTCGGAAATGCGAGTTTGAGCCTCGCTGCGAGTAGTTTTTTGAAAAATGTATTTTAATATTACTTATTTTTATTGCTCAAGGCATACTAGAAATATTATCCAGGAGAGGAATCATCAAAATTCCTCTCGTGGCGAGATTCGAACCCATGCCAGTGTGGCAGTGTAGAGCAATCGAGGGGTACGGGTTTGAAGCCTGCTACGTGAGGATTTTTAATAATTCATCTTTTCTTTGACAATATTTCTAAATGTATTTAACTTATAAACTTTTTAAAGTAACACGATTGGAACTCATAATTTTATATTTTCCCAGGTCTCAATCACGTGGTTTTTACTTTGTTATTTTCTCGACGTTTCAACCGTGTTACAATGGTTTTGGTCGCGACGGATATGAAAAAAAAACCGCGAAAATCACGCGATTTACACCCGTGATAATATTAAATTGTTTAACTTAGTTTTGAAAAAAATCCTACTAATATTATAAAGCTGAAGTTTGTGAGTATGTACATATGTGTGTGTTTGTTACTCAATCGCGTAAAAATGGGTTAACCGATTACCATGAAACACGTTATGTAGATAGCTGGAGACCTGGAATAACACATATACTTTTTATCCCGTTATTCCCGCGGGACTTACGCGGGTGACACCGTGGGACGCAGCTAGTAATATATAAAAGGGTAAAAAGGAACCCTTATAACTCTTAACCGTCTGTCCATCTGGTTTTTTCCCATGATTTATGTAGAAAACTAAAAACTAAAACCAACGCGTCAAAAACCTTGACCTCTGTGGCGCGTCGGGGAGAGGCCCGACTGCAATGCAGAAGGTTGCGGGTTCGATTCCCGCCGAGTGGTAGTATTTATGCTTAAACATAAATATTTGTTTCTGGTCTGGGTGTTTTCTATGTATCATGTATGTATTTACAAAAAGTATAATATGTAGTATATCCATAGTACAATCCTAGTGCTTAGTTCAATATTTATTATTTTATTTAAATACAACCAGTTCATTACAGTCGCATTACAAACTAAGTCACACTAACCCCCTACTCCGGTCACCTATCAGACTTCCCCACATTCAAATGATTAGGAGCATCAGCGAAGGCAAACTTCAGCCTATAAGCCTCAGCCACCAACAAACTGATATTAGAGTCCGTCCAGTTGTGCGTCGGTACATTTTGCAGCAGAATCATCAAGCCCTGGAAATCCTTTTCCAGCATAAGCCTATCCCTCCAGTAGAGGAGAAATGCAGCACAGACGTACAGCTGGAAAGTGGCAAAGCCGTCTGATTCGGCCAGGTATGTGTCCCAAAGGCGGATGGTGCAGGGGAGAGGAATCTCTCGGGTGAGGAGATTGTTCATCCAGCGGAAGGAAAACTGGAGGTAGTCTACGCCGTGGGTTTGCAGGTGTTCGTGGAGAGGTAAGTCTATGCGGCGGATTAGTTCTTTGAGCTGGTTCACCTGGAACAAAAGATATTGGGGTGATAAGTCGAAATATAGAGTCGAGTATATCCGTTGTCAATGTAGTACCCATAGTACAAGCCTAGGGCTTAGTTTGGGGCTAGATAGAGACACATCTCTGTCTTATCGTAACGTCGTGCAATCGTGTTCATTTATTTAGGGTTTGCACACGACTTCCTCGTTTGGAAATTGTTATTTTCAGTTTTTATGGTTCCGTAGCCAAATGGCAAAAAACGTAACCCTTATGGATTCATCATGTCTGTCTTTCTGTCCGTCCGTCCGACTTTTTTCCAAAACTATAAGAACTATACTGTTGAAACTTGGTAAGTAATTGTATTCTGTGAACCGCATTAAGATTTTCACAGAAAATAGAAAAGAAACGATAAATTTGAGGAGTTTCCCATACTTAGAACTATAACTCTATTTTTTTACTCGTCAAACCCATACGTGTGGAGTATCTATGTATAGGTATTGAGGTTACTAATAAATAAACAATAATAAATAATCAATTGTTACGGCAGGCGCCATAGTCCCCATAGTTCCCCTCCAGTATCCAATCCACTACCAACCCATTTTCATAGCCCAAGTAGTTTTCACCCCTAGTTTACACAATAGTTCTATCCAAACCGGGGGTTGTCCTTGGCTGCATTTTATAGTGTAGACAGGGATAATCGCCGGTTTGGTGTCCATTTCATACTTTGCAATTAAAATTGTAACTAAAACGGGCCTCTAAGTGTTGGCTTCGGCCCCACGCACGCCTACCAAAGGTCCGGGGCTCCATAGCCCCGTAAAACGGCAACGTTACAAACTAACTAAACGCGTAATAAATAATCATAAAAAATACTCTTTTTCTAAACTTGGTGGTGTTGCGCGAGCGACACTTCCAAAGTGGTAAAAGTAGTTTTATACTTCTTTATTGAAGTTCATGGTAGGAACATATTTTTAATCAATAAATATTATGTAAATTATTTCATATCAATTAATAATTACTTTCATATCATGTTTACTTATTTACCATTATATTTTAACAATTTAGGTATAAACAAAACAATGAATAGGTTATTTAAAACATTTACCTGTTTACGAACACTTGAGGAAAATTATTTGGTTTCCATTTAAACAGGAAAAGTTAAAACATTTGATCGGGTTATAGAACATCCCTATTAATAGAATCGTACTTAACATGCACTTAAACGGGCTTTGTGGCATGTCGGTAGAATACCCGACTGCAACGCAGTAGGTTGCGGGTTCGAGTCCCGCCGGGACCCTTTATCTGTATCTATAAAAGGCGTTGTCCTGACTAACTGATCAACGCACGGCCTAAACCGCTGGTAGTAGAGAGCTGAAATTTGGAGAGTGTGTTCTTTATGTGATGTAGGCATCCGATAAGAAAGGATTTTTAAAAATTACCACGGGTTAGTGAGTTCTGCGGGTAAAACCGCGAGATGCAGCTAGTACATACATACAATTGTTGTAGCGCCGTTTGAATCGCCTTAAGTGGAAAGAATAGGTATCTTTCTCCTTAAGGCGATTCAAGAGTAGACGTACTTTTTTCTCCATACAAACTTTAAAACATAGTCGACTGTTTCCGCCCTGGATAAAACATTAGAGAAGATATTATAAAAGAACACATGAAATGTCGATATACCCTGGGTCATTCTTTGAAAGTGAGGATAAAACGCGTCCAGTCGAAATACTTTTTTCTACTATAACTATATTGAAGGGTGAAAACGTTATAAATCCTGTGACTACAAACCCAACTATTTACACGCGAAAGAAAAATAAAAAACATAGTTTAATTACAAATTTAATCTAAAATCAGCTTCAAACGTCATCTCTCGCATGTCCAACATGATCGCACGTGGTTATTTTCGCTAATAAAAAAATTAAATAAAACTTAAATAAATTATCTTATATGTAAAATCATTAATAAATGATCAATCTTTCCAAATGATGTGGATTTATTTATGTTTACTTATAAAATATTAAAAAACAGACACGGTTAAAATTTGTCACAAAATAAACATCATTAGTCGCAACAAGGATTGTTCACATGATATCTCCATCTCTCTTGGATACAATGTTGTTGCTTGAATGCAGGCACACCCTCCTAGATGCCCTCAGTTTACTCACGACCTTTAAACGTAGTGGTCGCGTTTTATCTCGCTACCAGGTAAGTTTTGATATGGTTCTTCAGAATTTGTTATCAAAAAAGTCATTAACCTTTTCCGTTCTCACTATGCAAATATTTGATGTATTTGTTAAAGTGTTTGTTGTGATGGTGTATCGAAAAGATATCTTAACCCTCTGACGTGTATTAAACGCAGATTTGTTCTTTCTGGACAGGTAATGCCCTGTTTTCTTGGATTTGTCATTTTCGCCAACATCATTATCTAGTACATTGTATACATTTTTGTTACCCAAAGTCCTTACGTTTTAGGGGAAGTAGGTACTTATGCAAAATTCGCGCCTCTCCAGCATGGTTATGACCTGGCGAGGTTATCGCCTTCGATGAAGCATTGAGGGTTGGGGTTTAGTCTATCCTAAACGTGAAGATGAATGAGGATTAGTGGATGCAGGCGTCTTTGCCGATTAGGCACGGAGGGTTGGGTGTGAGACGTTCTGTAGATGTAGCTCTTCCGGGTTTTCTTGCTTCCGCGCAGGGGGTAATGAGCTTGGTGACTAACATTTTATGTCCTAATGGGGGCCCATATTTCCCTATGCGCGTGAGGCACGAGAGGCACCCCTTTGGACCGCAGCGCCCACCAAATCATCACGCGAGGAACACAGTCGAAGGCCGTATTCTTCGTTCTGTATTTCTCCATAACGATCCTTAGGGCAAAAACAGGGTCCATGGTACCATGACCAGGGCAGAAACCATACTGGCCATCCGAGACAGTGCATTCTTGCCGGATCCGAGAGTCAACTATACGCTCGTAGAGCTTCATGGTGTGGGACATGACCTTTATACCACGATAACTTCCACACTCCTGCACAGATCCCTTGCCCTTGAACACTGGAGTGATAACACTCAGTCTCCATTGGGCGGGGTTTCTGCCGGTCTCGAGTATGCGGTCAAAAAGGTTGGTTAAGATGCCCACACCACGACCACCCATAGCCTTCCATACTTCGATGGGGACTCCGTCGGCGCCGACAGCTTTCCGATTCTTCATGCAGCGAAGAGCCCTTGCGCACCTTCTCAGGCGTTATCAGTGGCACAAGTCCTAGATTCGGATGGAGTTCCGGTGGCTGCACCTCTTTATACTGCTTATTGATCAGCTTGTGGAAATAAGAGCGCCATCTTTCCTTTACCGCGAGATCCTCGCATAGCAGGTTACCATTAGGATCTTTTACCCAGCGGCACTTTCATATATCCTGAACCACTTTGATCCTAGGACGTGCCAACTTATAAATAAGCTTCTGCCCCTCAGACGTTTTCAACTTATCGTACATTGGCTATAAGTGGTCCTGTCTGGCTCTGGCTTCTGCTCTTTTTGTGGCACGTTTGGCAGACCTGTACGCGTCGCGATCTTCAGGAGAGTTGGACGCTTGCCACTTTTTAAAGAGGGCTTTCTTCACCCTAGTCTTCCTCTGGACTGTGTCGTTCCACCACCAAGTTTCCTTGTCACACTTGCGTCCTCCCTTAGACATACCGACCATACCAACACCTGAATTCTGTCCTAGTGTTCATGTACCCTTCCTGATTCGCCTTCAGTATTAGCACATTTGTCGCCGATTGCTGAGGCGAGCATCTGGGACTTGACTTCATCAAGCATCCACCATCTGATTCGGCGCCGACATGGTTCCGGTCGTTTGTCTTTGGTCTTTACACATAGATCTATGACAAGGATACTGTGTTGGACAGTGAGACTCTCACCGGGTATGACTTTGCAGTTGGCTACGTTGCCGATATGGTGTCTCCTAGTGATTAGAAAATCGATTTGTGTAGCGCGCCCCCCGCTGCTGTAGGTAATCAAGTAGTCGGGCTTCAGATATAGCCATGCAATCCCTCAGCGAGCACCACAGCCATCCCGTTCTCTCCACCAGGTGCACCCGTGTAGATCAGTTTGTTGC
The DNA here is from genome assembly GCA_958496205.1 of Idaea biselata. NCBI lineage: Eukaryota > Metazoa > Arthropoda > Insecta > Lepidoptera > Geometridae > Idaea > Idaea biselata. Next base: position 21,823,483 of record OY292405.1, on the reverse strand, counting down.
CTTCCGCCTGGAAAATACGTCGGCCAGCTCCCTCGCGCGTCCGGTTAGCGTGAGAATGTTCCACGTTGCGAAGCCGAGTTTACCTTGTGTTTCGGGGCCGCGTCTTTAGCCGTGCCCGCCCGGTAGCCCTCGTCCACTTACCACAGGAGTCGGGCAAAGCTCCTGTGCGCCGTTATGCAGCGGCGCCCTATTCGTGTGGCAATCATTTTTTGAACTCCCATAAAAGATTTGGCGAATTTCGACTTTTACGGGAGCGACTGCCGTCTGACCTCCCAACCCTGAAGAGAAAGTTTGCGCCAGAGCCTCGTCCGTTTATCAGCAGGTGCACCAAGCTAGCTGGTGAGGTTGGCTTGGGCCCAACGATCTTAGTGGGCCCCATACACACCCAGTGGGTCCCATACACACCCGTTTCTGTTTATAAATCTAAATATTATTTAATTCTTTATGTAATTGTATTGTGATATAAATAAATGATTCTTAATTTACTTGTTTTATTTAATTCTTATAAAATATGCTATTTTCATACATTGATATTTACGCAAAATCATTAATCGTATCAGGCGTCATTTTTCCTCGCCACTTCATCATTAACATCGACACGTTGTCATTATCTTCAAGACTCATCTTTTAAAAATTTGATATTTCTCCTAAAATATTAGCTTTACAGTGGTGCCTCTTTTACCATTTTCTATTATATTAATCAAGTAATTAATAAAGTACAAAGGATTTGCTCTGGCACAGGGTTTAATATTTTTTCATAAAAATAGGCAAAAAAATATTCTGCTCGAAGAATCACCCCCCTACTTATATCGTCGATATACCCATGATATACCCTCTTACGAGAGAAGATATTACGTTTAAACCATAAAACCTATAATAGCCATGACCATGCCCCTTCGTTTTTTTTTTTTTTTTCATATTCTAATTTTTCTAAATTACAATTCTATTCTAATTAGAAAATGAAAAAATTAACGTAGGGGCATGGTCATGGCAGATATAGGTTTTATGGCATAAACATATTTTCTCCAATGTCTTTACCCAAGGAGAAAACAGTTGACTACATTTGTAAAGTTTGTAAAGAGAAAAGAGCACCTACTCATTTTCATACTCACTTTCATTTTTCATTTCATTACATTTCAGAAATGAAATTTGAGAGGAAAAAACAAACCAGGGAGGAAACAGTCGACCACGTTTGCAAAGTTTGTATAGAAAAAAGAGTATGATACCCCAAAACTCACCTTATACTGAATCCCGAGCTGAGCAAATATATAATTATCCTGTATACTATCGAGGAATTTGGAGAGGCACCAGAAGGAGTCAGCCTCAATCACATCCCGCTGCTCCTCCGTGAGCTGATCCAGGGGGAAGTTGTCCAACTCCTGGCCCGGAGCGGCTTCTTGGAGGAACACCATGAAGAATGGCGTGACCAGGTCGTTGATGCCTTGCACGTAGCCTGATGCGGGGTGGCGGATGGCCCAGATGTAGAGGATTCGTTCGAACATTACCTGGGAGTAGAAAGATAGATATAGTCTTATACATCGACATTCACCGAGCTGGTTAATGGATGAAAAGTTTTTTATATATAACTAGCTGCGTCCCGCGTAAGTCCCGATCCCGTGGGAATATCATGATCAAAAGTAGCATAAGTTACTCAGGGTGAGTGTAGCTTTCTTATGGTGAAAGAATTTTTAAAATCGGTCTAGTAGTTTTTGAGTTTAATCATTACAAACATACAGACGCACTCACACACAAAAATACAAATCTTTCCTCTTTATAATATTAGTATAGATTAGATACGTCAATAAATATATTGCAAATGGGTTATTTCAGCCCAGACTTTTTTTCTTTTTTAGGGTTCCGTACCCAAAGGGTAAAAACGGGACCCTATTACAGAGACTTCGCTGTCTGTCCGTCTGTCCGTTCGTCTGTCTGTCAGCAGGATGTATCTCATGAACCTCGTAATAGCTAGTTAGTTGAAATTTTCATAGAAGATGTATTTCTGTTGTCGCTAGAACAACAAATACTAAAGACAATATAAATCAAATATTTAAGAGGGGCTCCTATACAACAATCGTGATTCAGGGACAGAAACCGCAATGATACCGCGATACGCGACTACTAGCGCCATCTAGTCATACAGGAGAAAGACTGGCGTCAATAGTTAAATAAATTGTAACGTTCGCGTTGCGCTTACAAATTGGGTGGTCCAGTGTACATTTTAGGGTTCCATACCCAATTGTGATAGTGGTACAGAACCCTACGTGCGCGAGTCTCGCACTTGGCCAGGTTATTTTAACTTTTTACTGGTTTGGTTAATAGACAAATTCCATACCAATCGAAAGTATGAAGAATATGCAAATGTTAGGTTGACTATTTTTTTCCCGTCACAACTCTTGGGTAGGCAGGTATAAAAGGCATAGAAGTATAAGACAAGAAGACTTTTAATAGTCTATGGGCTAGTCCATTAATCTCACCTGTACAGTAAGCTGTTGAAACAAGGCGACCAGTGGGCTCATCCTGGGTATATCAATATGTATCTGCCTGTAGGTGTCATCGTCTCTCTCAGCATCGTAGTACTGTCGTACTAAGTGTTTGTAGTCTGCTCGCTTGCGGTCCAGGGTTTCTGTGCGGCGCTCCGTGTTGGCGGGCAGGTAGCCGGCTAGCAGGCGCCAAGTTATTGCTCGAGCCTGGAAATGTAGAGAGAAGGAAGTTAGTCTGCATTGCTATGGATAGGTTTGTGAGAACCACTTGATTTTAGGTTCATAATCCTCTAAATGAATGTGTGAATAAATTCCTTATTGACCTTTTTTATCTTCTTTTAGATTATTTATTCCTACCACGGCTCTTTATCACGTCACCGACAGAGATCACTGGAGGAAGACGCTTGCAGGATTGCATACCAGGGGCACGATCCTCATCAATGAAGGAACGACGGAGGAGGAGGATACAGCGCACACAGCCACAATAGACCATGGCTGGGTGCTGTTTTTCTGCCAAAACCTTCTGTTTGATTTGTGTAATTTGAGAATGACTAAAAATATTTTAAAAGGTGAAATGCTTCATCAAAAACTCTCATGTGACAGGATTTGAACATATGCCCCTCTCTTGCCATGCGGTAACCACTGCGCCACACGTGAACCTACTAGGGAATGCAATCCCGATCTCGGGGAATCCCGATCTCGCGGGATCCCGTGTTATTTATCGGGATCAATCCCGAAGCATAATATGACGGGATCCCGTTCGGGATTGACGGGATTGGGCGGCAATGGTCAGCGATACTACACACGTCGGAAAGGGCATTCTTAGTAGCTGGGTACACACTTTGTTTTCTAAGGGTTGGACCTCATCTGGCAGTACGGAATCGCCTCACGGAACAGAAAGCATAAAGGATGATTCACGCTACAACGTGCCGTGCCCCGTCCGGGCTCCGGACGTGGCACGGTCAAACATTATAGGTATACTTTTTGTATGAAGTAATTCATGCTTGACCGTGTGTCGGCCGTGCCCCGTCCGGGCCCGGACGGGCCACGGACGTGGCACGTCGTTGATATGTCGGTGGGTATTGTTTCCCGTCGCCGGCACGGTCCGGTCCCGTCACGTTGTAACATGAACATATGCGCCCGGGCGCCCGCAGGGCAGTCAACGTCAAATGTTAGTGAGGTGAGCAGAGCAGCTAAACAACAAAATGAACGATGAAAGTTATTAGAGTGTGTGCGCAAATATAAATACTATGTAAATTATTTAAAATTTTACTTTTTTTAATTCACAATGCAATATTGATTATTGGAGAATTAATATGAAGTACCTATTTAGAAAAAAAAATGACTCGTCTCACAATCGAGATTGGTCGATTTTTTGTGTGTGTCTCACGTAATTAAAAACCCAACCCAATAGGTATAGCGAAAGGTTACAGAGATATCATCAAAAGAAATAGTACATTGCTAGCACATTCCTCTCAGGTATGTAACTTTACGATTTTAAGACATACACCCGCCATCCTGATACACACGATTTTTTTTATCCTATCCTACTAATATTATAAATGTGAAAGTTTGTATGGATGTTTGTTACTCTTTCACGCAAAAACTACTGAGCCGATTGCGATGAAACTTGGAATCCTTATAGATAGCTGGAGACTTAGAATAGCACATAGGCTACTTTTTATCCCGATATTCCCGTGGGATCGGGACTTACGCGGGTGAGACCGCGGGGCGCAGCTAGTGTACGATAAATACTTTGTGATTTTTTACATATAAATTTATTATCTACCTGAGGCAAACTGCTAATCGTTCGATGGGAGATATAGGCTTTTGAAATCTTGTCGTTTTTTTGGTTAGGTCTGGTTTTACTTTTTCAAGTAAAAAAGTAAAGCATTCCTTAGACATTCTAAAATAGCCATAAAACTTAGTGTCGTCATCTATTAATTCTTTGTAAAGTAAAGCAAGTTCTCCTTCTGCTTCTCGCTTTCTCCAGGTTGGATGTACACCCCATCTTCTTTTAGTTGTTGCGCTTCGATTTTCCAATACTTCGTCATCGATGGCAATTGCAATAGCTGCCAATTCTAATTGCGAAAATTGCATATTTACAATATATTATCGTAGCGTATTTATTATCGTCAAGTCTAACGACTGACGAAATCACTAGCAAACAGCCCGATGTAACATGAATGACTAGCCGGGCGGCCGGGCGCACGGTGGACGTGTCCCGGCCGGGGCACGTCCCGTTCGCGGCACGGTGTAGCGTGAATGACTAGCCCGGCCAGGCCACGGCCGGGGCACGTCCCGGTCGCGGCACGGTGTAGCGTGAATGACTAGCCCGGCCAGGCCACGGCCGGCGCACGGCGGACGTGTCCCGGCCGGGGCACGTCCCGGTCGCGGCACGGTGTAGCGTGAATCATCCCTAATGCGATAGCACGCGGATCGCCGCCGTGTACTATCGGCGGCGATCCGCTACCTACTTTTGTTTTGATTATGTTGATGTTAGTAAAATTGTTAATTATTTAGTTAGTAATTTAAGCTTTTGTTTGCTTCTAATAATATTTTGTTTTAATTAATCTCACTATCACAATATTTTTTGTTCAAAGTGTTCTGTCATGTAATTTTTTAGGTTTCCGTACCCAATGGGTAAAAACGGGACCCTATTACTGAGATTTCGCTGTCTGCCCGTCTGTCCGTCCGTCTGTCACCAGGCTGTATCTCATGAACCGTAATAGACCAGTCTAGACGGTTGAAATTTTCACAGACGATGTATTTTGGTAGCCGCTAAAACAACAGATACTAAAAACAAAATAAAACAAATATTTAAGAGGGGCTCCCATACAACTAACGTGTGTCAAAAACAACAAGGGATTTTATTACAATGTGAGGTCGCTTCTGATTGGCCGGAGTCAAATCGAGTAGTGCATGGAATTCAAAATGGCTGCCCTGTCATTAAAATATGCCAGTCTGCCTGCACTTACCAAAGAGTTTCTTATTATTTTCATATTTTTTTTATGCCAAGTTTTTTTTTATTATTTTTTTGAGAAATGTGGTTGTATGATGGGAGTAAGAATCGAAGCTAAATATTTCACATTATCCTATAAAATTAAAAAATTGGTTGTTGTAAACTATTTTAGGATTAAGTACCCAATTGTGATAGTGGTACAGGAACCCTTTGTGCGCGAGTGTCGCACTTGGGTGGGTTTTTTTAAACTACTCGGGATCCCGAAAATTTCGGGATCCCGCGGGATTGAGATTTCTAATCCTGCGGGATCCCGAATTTACGATCCGGAGTCGGGATTGCATTCCCTAGAACCTACATGACACAGTGAATTAACGATTATGCTTCCTCTTTGTTTTGTTTAACCCCGACTAAGGCTCGGGTTAAGAATTGTCTAATAAATTCACAGTAATAAATAAAATTTTATTTCATGTTGACGAGTCCAGTTTATCTCGCCACCTTAGACATTGTGTTTACAATTATAATTCAAACATATTTTGTCTTAATCACCCAATTTAACATCTTTATCTAGCCTTGTGCTATTCTTCCTTTTATCATAACAATGATTTGATAACAATCTCTAAGTCTCAGCCATTGAGTTACAATACCTATAGAGCCTCAATCTCTCACTAAAAACACTCTAAAAATGTCCAAGGCCGTTCTACATTTTTAAAATATCATTTGCTTGCATTTAGACTTTATCCTACTTGCTTAACATTCAAAGTCGCTCGAACGAAGTAATTTAAAAACCTGAGCAGAGTTTTGGCACGGACATTTATTTTTACAGTTTGTGACTCTATAGATATTGTAATTCAATGGTCTCAACACTTGCTCTCTACTGAGTTTTTAATTGTATTTATATTTCTAGCTGCGTCTTGTGGTTTCACCCGTGTAAGTCTCTCCTGCGGTATTTATGGAATCAAAATTTGCCTATTTACTTCTCAAAAGTCCTATCTAACTCTATACTAAAATTAATTGAAATTGGCCTTCGGGCGACCTGAAAACTCTAACACTAGGTGAGCCACACCAATATACAAAAAGAAAAAGAATTAAAATTAGTTCAGTGGTTTAGGCTTGAAAGGGTTACAGACAGACTTACTTTCCCATTTATTAGTTTAGAACTATAGACAACAATAACCTAATTAGTAATTACTTACGTTGAATAAGTACTGAGGCTATTGTTATTGTATTAACATCTAACAAAGGAGTCCTTTTTATTGTGATCTAAATGGGTCCCACGGTCTCAGCTACGTATGTAACATTTTCTTATCATTCATCATACCTACATCATTAAGCAACACACTCTCCAAATTTTAGCTCTCTACTATCAGAGGTTTAGGTTGTAGATACAATCAGTCATTGAGTACAAAAAGTTTTATAGATATGGATTCAAGATGTTTTGTTATGGAAAAAGGGCTTGTACACTATTACAAATGACAGACTAACCTTCACTGGTATCCCTGACCAGCTGAGTTGCTTCAATTCATCTAAATCAACGACAGTACTTTCGTGAATCTGCTGGAAGCGTTCTAACTTGGATTCACTGCTCTCCTCTTTTGAAGTGAAAGCAGACAGCTTCACGGGCCGCGGACGCCCCGGATAATGCCTCATACCCCCCGAACCAGAACCCCTTACACTTTTAACATCATTCTTTTTAACTACGTCCTCTTTTAGTTCACTTTCTTTCACGTCAATGTTTGTAACATTCTTGCTACTGTTTCTATGTGAGTTTATAACATTTAACGCCGCAGTCTGAGATATGGCCTTCGATATTCTTGTCTCCTGGATCCCTGATATGATGTCGTCGTCGCCAAGGTCCCAGGCGTCGTTCACAGACGCCTGGAACTGTTGATATGACGATCCAGACATAACCTTGTTTGTACCAACTTTCTGGCAAGGCCTGCCCGGTATGGCACGGTGAGACGTCTTCCAAAAACTTTCTGGAAGTAAGCCCTTCTCATGTTCGGGCTGAAAACTTTCCATAATATACAATTAAACACATTCTAAACGGTTTTGTTGGACAACAAAATATTACGGAAAAATTGATATGACATATCACCACTTATTAACCATAGACAAAGACTGTCTTTTTCATTGAAGTATTTGTGACAAATGCGTTCCATTCGGCATACAGTTTTAAATTGTGATTGTCTCTCTCTTTATCGGTTTTCTCAAGAAAGAATGAGTAAGAAGACTGATGACTAGTCTATGTACACGTCATGCCATTGAAGAGTTGATGAAACGAAACGTTAAGAAAAGTTACTTTTGTCGGTTGTCAAAAATATTTCAAAGCTCTGCGACATAGATTTTTAGATAATTTTTAATTTCAAAGCCAAGTCGTGTTTGTATTTTATTCATACAAATCTTTTTCACAACAATTCACAGCTTGTAATATCCGTCAGATGGTATTAGCTTTGTTTCTAGGAGCTTTGTTTAATCAATAATGTAGGCAACTCGAAATACGTAGTCGCGAATAAAACTAATTTAGAATGGCTAGCCCTAACCCAGAACAAGATTCTTCCTCGATGTTTGTGCAAAAATCAGACGAAGGCAGAGACGTAAGTCCTCTAAGTTCGCAGAATACATCTCGAAGAAATTCTACAGTTAACGTTAAAACCAACGTAGAGTCGGAAGTAATAACTGTAAAAGACTTCTTCGACTTCATGAAGACTGCTTACCAAGTCTACGAACATTTAGAAGGAGACGAGGACGAAGGAAGTAAAATAAACTGGGAGGAATTAACAAAATTAACAGTTATAAACCACGTAATCGAACAACAAGAAAGAGATTTGCTTTATCAGACAGTATTTTCTGAACCAAAACCTATAACTAGCAAGAGTGATACGGCTCTAGAAAAGAAGAGCTCGGAAACTAAAGTTGAGAAGAGATATAGCTGCAGCGAGCTTGAGGGTATCCCAACAAAGTTATTTTTTAAAACTTGAAAACAGTGCCATCTAGCAGAATCTCTTAAAACCAATTTGTATCAAAGTTAGTATAAACTTTATTAAAATGTTCTTTATTTTAGGAAAAGGACTTAGAAAATCTTTACCTCCAGAAGCAAGAGTTGAAATGCTCGGAGTTTGGACAGAAGCAAATCTAAATTGTAAATTGAATGATGTAAGTTTTTATTTCTAGTTTTCAAGCGCTATCTTTGTTCATAATTTTAAACTAAAATAGTGTCAATTGCTGACAATAGATGGCGTTAAAACTATCTTTTGAATTCAGGTGATAAACGAAGGTATTTTGGACTCGATTTTGCCGTATTTAGTCGGATACAAGAAACCGTCTAAAACAACTAGCGCTTACACGCCAATCATCAAAAAAACTCCATCAAACACTTCCACGGATGTAAAGAAACCAGCTAGTTTTGGAGGTAAGCGGAAAAATAAAATTTACAAAAAAGTCAAATCATAAGTTTGTATTTGTACCACGCATTGACGGAACCTTTTTGCAAAAAGTAATGTTTTTAAAATTAATTGATTATATTTTTTTATATTTTCAAGGTTTTCTCAACGAAAAAGAGTCTAGAGATCGACTCGGAAGACGTAAATCATCAGTAATCGCGGCTCAAGAAAAAAATAATCAAAAACAAGAGTAAGTTTCAAAATATTTACCATGTAAACCACATTTTCAACTCTCCTTCCACCATCCGATATGGTCTAGTGGCTAGGATACCTGGCTCTCACCCAGGAGGCTCGGGTTCGATTCCCGGTATCGGAATTTCTTTTTGCTTAACAAAATTTATTTTTTGTTTATTTCTGTGCTATTTTTGTTGCAATTCCAGGGGGGATGTGGAAATCCACGTGTGTGATGAAGTGAAAGGGCTGAAGAAGGACTTCAGATGTCCTCAGAAACTTTTGGTGTCCAAAATGGGGTATTTTGCCGACGTAACGGCGGGCCAGAGGCTGGAAGATATGGATATTTCTGTACATTGCGATATACAGGTTAGTCACCTAAAAAAAATCCTGACTAATTGATGGACTAAACTATATTTATTTATATATCAACGCAGACCCCAAATTGCTGGTTCTAGAGCAGCGGTCGTCACACTTTTCTGACCAAGGGCCACACAGGACAATGTGGGTATCGGCACCGGGCCGCAGAGTACCTAAGGGCGTTTGCCTACTTATACGTATTCGGTTAATTCTATTATTTATTTCGCCTTAGGAAAATTGAAAACAAAATCATTAATAGGTATTCGTAACCGCCTTCAAAAAAAACGAGGAGGTTCTCAATTCGTCGCTAATGTTTTTTTCATCCCATCTATTCGAAAAGAGCTAGTCTAATCCCTGTAAACAGGGCAAGAACTGGCGCTTATCTGCCGATATTCCTAGCAGGCATTTTCATAGCGATTTTTCTCCCTGCTAGCCAGGGAGAGCAGGGATAATGAGATTTGAATTTGGAATGTGAATGTTTTTTAAAAGTTTCAATAAACAAAGAGTTCCTATCACTGTACTGCGTGTCTGATAGGTAAGTGATGGGTGATAGACTGAGCAGGTTAAGCAACACATGTGTCTGATAGGTGAGCGATGGGTGTTCGACCGTACAGGTAGAATATTGGTAAAATAGAGGGTTTTGGTAGAAAATAGTAGGATGTAGTAGAAAATGGTAGGTATTAATGGAAAATGGTAGGTTTGGTAGAAAAAGGTAGGTATGGTAGAAAATGGCAGGTATTCATAGAAAATGGTAGGATTTGGTAGAAAATGGTAGGTTTGGTGGAAAATGGTAGTTTTTGGTAGAATCGGCAGTTTTTGGTAGAAAATAGTAGGATGTAGTAAAAAATGGTAGTTATTGATGGAAAATGGTAGGTTTGGTAGAAAATGGTAGTTTGCTAGAAGAAGGGAGGTTTGATGGAAATTGGTAGTTACTGTCAGACGCGAACAATGGTCAAAGTACGTTACTCATTTTCTCATAGAGGGTGATGAAAAGTAGAATGTTCACCTCGGGAGCAAACACTATTTTTCGCTCGAGTGAGGTACTTTGAATCCCTCGATTCGCTCAGGATTCTACTAAAGAATCCCTCGCTCCTCTCTGGATTCAAAAAACACTCTCGCCGTAAAAATTGTCTTTTCTCCCTTGGTATACAATCTACTATTTTTGGGATGTTGTTAACCGATTACGTACTTTTAGACGGCTTGATTGATTGAGATGATTATTTTTTTAATTGTAAGGTAGCTCCAAATTGGTCCCGAAATGGATCTGACCTGGTCTGATCTTCGGAGATCGAACCGAACGAGAATGGTCCTCAAAATCCAGTCAATATTTCTCATCAATCAAAGGGCTTTAATTTCAGCAGATATGCCCCTATAACTGATTAAATAAAAATCAAGCATGTAAGTTTAAAATCTAAAAAAAAAAAAATTAAAAACCAACTTTAAATACGAAAATAAATAATAGAAATTCGTAAAAAAACCGTGAAGTCTGAAGTTGGGCAGATGAATATAAACAAATCCTACGTAAAACTGCAAGACTTCAAACTTCAGGCGTTATTTTACGGCTTTTTTTTATTATTTTTCGTTTTTGAAGTCTGCTTTTTGTAGAATAATATTAGAAAAAGAAATTTATTGTAACATGATTTTAAACAAAATAATGTACTTATAATTTAAGAATTATGTTGTTATTTTTTTTAATAATGGCTTGTATATATCGACATCTTTGGGACTACATGCAATCCACATTGTGTCTTCTAAATTAGTTGAAAACGATTGAGGTATTTTTTTTTCAAGAAACTTATCATCGAAAATGAAGTCTCACAGAGATAAGTCCAAGAAAATAAAGTTAAAACGAATTGTGCGCAGTCTTGTAGGTAAACGTTTTAGTTGCTAGGTACTTTTTCCAAAATCAAATCTGTTTTGATATTTTTTATGTAGCGTAACTAGTCCTTTTATCTCACGAGCGCGAGTTTAGTTTATCAATCAAGTAGTTGTCAGTGCGAGCTCGCGTGCCCTCAGCATACACATACAAATTCGCGTCAAAATCCCAAAACTTTACTTAGTTGACTATTGATATAATTTGTTTTGTCGCGGGCCGCAGTTTGACGACCACGGTTCTAGAGACATGAAACGAGAGTATGTTTTTTGTGGGATGTATTAGGTAGATATAATTCCCGGCAAACATCTAGAAAATAAATAGCAGATGCGCAAAGTCGATTTTTCATAGAAGTGGCATGTAAAATGTACTGCGCGAACTTTCCCCTTCCGCGTCAAAATGTTCCAACTTGTTTGCCGGGAACTGTAACCAATTTTTAGATTTTTTTTGTTGTTTTTTGTCAGGGGTTTTAGAAAATCCATTGCTAGTTGAGTTAGATACTAAACCTGAATTTATTAGGTTAGCATATTTATAATGTAGGTAGGTACCTACCTATCTAAATCTATAAAATGCTTTGTCCTGAGTGACTGATTTTCTATCAACGCCCAGCCTAAACCGCTGATAGTAGAGAGCTGAAATTTGGAGAGTATGTTCTTTATGTGATGTGACTTGTGACCCACGGGATTGTGACTTATGCGGGTATAACCGCGGGACACAGCTAGTATTGAATAAAATTTAAAGCTGCAATATGTCTAATTGATTAAGTCAGGCGTTACCATTACTTACCGAAGAAGATAACAGATGTACTCCTTGTGTTCAAGATCTTCGACTGGCTGATGCGTTGGGTGAAACGCGAGAGTATCCTGGTCGCGGAGTGGCCGCTCCTCGACCCGCAGAATGTCGTCCCAATACTCGTCTCTGCTTCCTTCCTACAGGTAGGTTCTTTCTTTTTAGTATAGTGGTGTGGGTCACCTAGTGTTAGAGTTTTCAGGTCGCCCTATGGCCTCCAACTTGACCAAACGACTAGTAACGACTGTTATCTGAGATAACAACCAGGACCAACTGCTTAACGTGCCTTCCGAAGCAAGAACCTTCGTGAAAGTAATTTTTTGCCACACAAATTATCGGTCACCCATCCAACTAATGACCGCGCCAAGCGTTGCTTAACCCGCACGACCATTCAATATCGGCAGGTACAGCTAGGCCAATGAGCTCCCTAATTTCAGACTATAATCTGACGTTGTATTTGACATTTTTTCTTAAAAAAGATGTGTCAAATCATAGTCTACATTTATAAAAACGAGAGAAAGCTGTGGTTACTTACACCAAATAGTAACCACAGTTTTCTACCTATACCACAGAATACATAAAAAGTACAAGTACAGAAGCTAAGCTACACTGTTGACCGTCATTTAAATAATAGTGATCCTTGCAAAGCCACAATAAAGCGCAATTCAGATCACCAAGCAATACCTGTGTTCTGAAAACGGGCTTTAACAATTCTAATTTCAAATCTATACTTCTATACTAATATTATAAAGAGGTAACGTTGGTATTTGGTAACATGTATGTATTAGTGATGGGCCGACTAGGGGTTCTGCCGACTAGCAGACTAGCCGACTAGTCGGTTCCAAAATTGCCGACTAGTCGGCAACGCAGATCATTATAATTTCGAGAAATTTGGGTTAATCATGATCACTCGGCGATTGTAGGTATTTTTGGATAAATTTGCACTTCGAAAGCTGTTGCGAAACTTCCAAAAAATTGTTAAAATAAAAAATAAAAGTTGGAAAAAAAAATTGAATGGAGCTGAGGCTAATTAATAACATTTTAAATGTATGATATTTAGATGATGTATGTAGGCTATGACGTTTTGTTAACGTTTTTCTGACTACCCACCTTCTAATTGTACTACTAATTCAATAAATATTGGTTTTATTGCATAATCGTTAGTTGACGACTAGTCGGCATAATTTGCCGACTAGTCCGACTATATTGGGGGTAATCTCCGAAACTACTGGACCGATTTCAAAAATTCTTTCACCATTAGAAAGCTACATTCACCCTGAGTAACATAGGCTACTTTTGATCCCGATATTCCCACGGGATCGGGACATACGCGAATAAAACCGCGGGAATCTGCTAGTAAGTAAATAAGAAAATAAATAATAATACGCCATAAAGACCCAGGAAAATGTAAACAGGGTATTGTTTCCAAAAAACAAATTGGCAAAATCCACTTACAACTAAACCGATCCCAACGGAAAATCTAAAAAAAACTCGAGAACTACTCCATAAGTAGGTGTCAACATTTTAACCCGCTTGTTTAGTAGATGTCTGTGTATAACAGATGGAGCCACTGTTGCACGACTGTCTCATCTACTGCCACGCGCACATGAGCGATATTGTCAAAACGTCGACCAACCTCGCCTGTCTGAGCGATGCCTTACTTACCAGGTAACTAATCTAACACCGATATTTATAGACGAATCGAGTAATTACTCTGGCTAAGTAAAGTCTCTGTCACATATTCGCAGACGTTGAAAACCACTGAAAAGAGCGAGACAAGTGAATAACTTAGCTAAAGTAATTACTCGACTTGTCTATAAATACGGGGGTAAATCTACCTTCTCCTTTTCGTGTAGTATTGTATCTCACATAGTGTTAAGCTCAAAATCCACAGACATTATAAAGAAATTCATGCATGTGTGCTGTAGGTGTGGGCTCTATAGATAAAGTTGTAGTGTCAGTGTCCCTTGTGTATTAGCAAAGTGCCGCGGTTTCACCCCTATCCCGCGGGATTATCAAAAAACCCTTTCTTAGTGGATACCGACACACTACAAAGAACACACTCTCCAAATTTTATTTCTTTAGGACCACCGGTTTTGCGTTGATATACATGACTTCAGTCAGTCATTCAGTCAGTAAATGAATCAGTCAGGACCTAGAATTTTATGTGTCTCTCATTCGAGCGATGTTCCCGGTTGCATCCCTCTCGGGAGCCCGGGGTCCGTAAAACCCAAAAAAATTGGGGTTAGCGTAGTAGGTAAGTCATCACTGACCATACTTTCTGCTAAAAGATTTGGCAATATTTTTGCAGCCGGCCGCCTGCCTGACACCAACCCTTCTAGGTACCAAGCAGTTTATCCGCCACCGCGCGGGGAGAACTTAATTTTTGCTAGTCCTCCCTAAATCCCTAAGTCGCCTTTTACGACACCCATGGGAAGAGATGGGGTGACCTTATTCTATGCCGGGGCTACACGGAGAATATACATAAACCTAGAATGTTATACGTACTATGTCTATGTATTACGAAAGAAAAATAAATATATGTATTATATCTGTTGTCACCGTAACACAAGCTTAGTAGCTTACCACGGGGCTAGATGGCGCTGTGTGTTGTCGCCACAATTTATTTATTACACCTTTACAGACTGGCAGCAATGTACACGAACACAGAGCTAGAAGGCGTCAAGGACCGGAAAGACAAGATCCAATCCCGACTCTACTGCAAGATGATCCTCTCTCTAGCCGAACCCGTACCTGAGACGCTCAGAGGACATTATTCTTCGCTGGCAACACTGTTCAAGTGTACCAAGTAAGTTCGGGAGTGATCAGGAATGATCTAGTAAATTGGTCAGTGATCAGAAATGATCAATTAAGTTGGGTAGTGATCAGGAGTGATTTAGTAAGTTGGGCAGTGATCGGGAGTGATCGATTAAGTCGGGCAGGTATTGATCAGGAGTTGTCGAGTAAGTTGGGCAGTATTCAGAAATTATCCAGAAATGGGGAGTGATCAAGAGTGATCTAGTAAATTGGGCAGTGATCAAGAGTGATCTAGTAAGTTGGGAAGTGATCAGGAGTGATCTAGTAAGTTGGGCAGTGATCAAAAATGATCCAGTAAGTTGGAGAGTGATCAGGAGTGATCCAGTAAGTTGGAGAGTGATCCTGTAAGTTAGGGAGTAAGCAGGATCTATCTTTATTGCAAAATGATTCAAATATCAGCATAATTGTTTTACATTTATAGCAATTCCGTCAATATTAGAAAAGTGGTCAAAAGTGACCTCTACCTATTTTTATTTTACCTACTACAAATAGGTTCTCAATGTACCTATGTTTATTTTCCCACAAATATCCAAAGAGAACAAATAGCACCATACCTGTGTGCCTGGACTAGGTAATTCTCTGTTGTAGATGTAACAAGTTATTGGGTCGTCACATCGCGGAGCAAGTGCCGTGCCAGCCGGCCAACATGCGCATCGACCGCCGGGGGAATGTCATCTCTACACATTTCAAGTGAGAACATATTGAGATAAATTATGTACCTACATACTAGTGCTAGAGACTGATTGATTGTAGCTACTCTAGCTCCCTTTCCTATAAACGATGACTTAGTTTATGTAATTAACTACACGGTGTAACAATAACTGACAGCTGTCATTCAAAACGAAGATATCGAAGTAGCCTATCACTTTTGCTAAGGAAGTAGTGGTCTAGGGTTAATAGTTTCCGAGATATTGACGTTTTAAGTTTGACAGCTATCATCCAAAACGAAGGTCTCGGAGAGCTCTATCACTAATGGTGAGGAAGTAGTGGTCTAGGGTCAAAAGTTTCCGAGATATTGACGTTTTAAGTTTGACAGCTGTCATCCAAAACGAAGATCTTGGAGAGCTCTATCACTAATGTTGAGGAAGTAGTGGTCTAGGGTCAATAGTTTCCAAGGTATTGACGTTTTAAGTTTGACAGCTGTCATCCAAAACGAAGATCTTGGAGAGCTCTATCACTAATGTTGAGGAAGTAGTGGTCTAGGGTCAATAGTTTCCAAGGTATTGACGTTTTAAGTTTGACAGCTGTCATCCAAAACGAAGATCATAGAGAGCTCAATCACTAATGCCAAGGAAGTAATGGTCTAGGGTCAATAGTTTTCGAGATATTGACGTTTTAAGTTTGACAGCTGTCATCCAAAACGAAGATCTTGGAGAGCTCTATCACTAATGCTAAGGAAGTAGTGGTCTAGGGTCAATATTTTTCGAGATATTATCGATTTAAGTTTGACTGGCTGTCTAGCTGTCAAACTTTATGACTTTATTACTTTTTTTGGGACTTTATGCGAAGGGGACTTTCTGCGAATGGGACATTGTGCGTCTAATCCTGTGAAACTACCCTGACATATTAAGATCGTAGGCTACACACGAACGTGTGAGATTGCTACTATGTGTTGCCTTTTAAGCCTCTCTTATTTGCAGAGATCCAGCTTGGAGTCTAAATGAGTACATAACGTGGCTGTATGGAGAGCTCCGATCATGGCGACGTGTGTACTGGCGACTGTGGGCCGATTGTCACTTCCTGAAGTGTCAGTTGTGTGACACTTACTTCCCGGCCTATCAGGTAACTACCCAGTCTAACTTGTAGCTACCCATCTAACAGGTAACTACCCAGTCTGTAACTGGCGATTGTGGATCCATCATTAGGGTGTTCCGGGAAAGGGGTATTAAGTCGAAAGGAGGTTGTTCTAGAGGTCTAGGCAAACAGCTTATGTTATGCAACTTTTAGAAATTAGAGGAAGTTTTTGTCAGGAAGTCAAAAATTTGGAGTTTAAAGTTTACGTAAAAATCAACTGTTTCTTAAAGTTTGAGGTCATTGGCGTTAAGGTGTCCTTTTATTTAGTTTGCTCGTGTTCAAACGTTGTCAAACTATCGATAGTTTTACAAATGATGGTGGCTAATGTCAAAAATCATCTATAATATCGATAGGCCTATCGATGGTATCGATAGTTTTACGCTATCGATATGGTAAAACTATGGACAATATCGAAACTATTGCTTTGCCACAACTATCGATAGTATGCTATCGAATTAAAAGCTAAATTATCAGGGAGTTCCATAAGCTACTTCTAATCCCGATATTCCCACGGGATCGGGAGTGGGAACCCACGGGAACCTGCTAGTACTATCTCCATGCGTTTCGCAGATGGAGTGGTGTTCGCACCACGAGCAGTCCGCGCACATGTTGGTGGTGGAGGGCCGCGCGCCGCTGGCGGCGGGCCGCTACCCGTGCTGCGGGGAGCGCGCGTACCGCTTCGAGACTATCACGAGGAACACGGTAACATTTGATGCATTTACTAGGACCAGCTAGATAGGGATCAGTGGAGCAGTGGAAAGAAAGGAGGGAGGCCTTTGCCCTGCAGTGGGACGGTATATTTTATTTTATTTTATTTTATTCGGAAAGCAGACAGTGAAATAGGGTAGGATAGTAGACAGTGAATCAAGCGGATACAATGAGCCACCATGGGTATCTCACGAATGCGATGTTGCCAATCCATGCAACTCACACAAACAAGACCCGCGTAAGTCCCCTCTTCCCTCTCCCCAGTCGTCAGCGAGCTACCGTGAAATACTCCCGCGCACGCCGAGTTTTTGTGATTTTAAACCAAAAAACTATACTAAATCATGTAAGTACTATTTCGTATTACTTTATTTAGTGTACGTTTTTACTATTTATCATGTCGTACTTAGATTTGATGTTTTATTAGGCTTCTTTGTGAGATAATTTAGTTTAAATAGCACGCGTCATTTGTGAGCGACATAACCTAAAAGTTAATAAAAGAGGGTACGGAAACAATGAACCAATTTTAAGAAGGAAACAATGAACCATGGTTCATTGTGCACTGCCTATGTTTCATAGCTCCCGACATTTAGATTTTTTAATAATTGAACGTCGTTATTAAAAAATGTTTTAACCCACAAGTCGTACGAAATTGATTTTAATAGAATAATCTATTTATTTAGTTTGACATCTATTTCATTTAAGAAAATTGATTTTATTTTTTATTAATACTACGTAAAACAAAATTTAAAGCCATAAGTTGTGTGGTCATTGACGACATTTTTATTTTATTTGAGTCATGATAACTTTCAAAATAAAAAAAAGATCCGTTTGTGTTTTTGATGTCGATGCGTTCCAAAACCTTAATGTATTTTTTTTTAATATTTTTAGTTAATCTTTGGTGAACAAATATGTGTAAAAAATATGAAATATAATTAATTTAATTTAAATTTGAATAATGACGTCTAATAATTAGTTATATTATATATGATTGTTATTTCTACACAGATTTTTGTTATGTATTTTTAATTTGATGTTTTTTTCAGTATAAGACGCAAAGCAGTAGGCCGAGAGAAGAGAAAAAAAGGTAGACATACAGCAGCGGAAACTTTATTTATGGTTTATAATGATCTCAAATGGAGCATTCAGCATAAGGACCGTGATTGTTTTGTGTAGTATTTTACCATAATAAAAATCAAAAACATTTTCAATTCTTTTATTTACCTTAATTAGCTTTATTTGTAATTAATCTCTCACAATCGTATACCATGGTTCATTGTATACTGCATGGTTCAATATATCCAACCCCCCCTGTTCATTGTACCCGCACAGGTAGTGCACAGTGAACCAAAGCTCATTTATAAAATAAAGGTTAATAACTTTATTTTGATTCATTTCCTAAGAGTTTGTTGTATCAAATTCAGTTAACTGATAAATTTCCTTCACAATACTATAAAAATCATAACCATAGATTGAATGGTTTCAAAGTTATGAGTGTCCAAACTTTTTGTGGTTCATTGTCTACTATCCTGCCCTATAGCACTATAACATAACAAATAATTAAAACTAAACACCATTTAAAAGCTTTCGCATACAAATAACTAAAACACTTGTTAGTCACAAACACCAATATTGACTCCATCGACTATAATAAACAAAAAGGAAAATATATAAAAAAAAAAAAAAACAATGAGGAAAATACAAACAAATCTAAGAAGCAGCCTTAAACCACTTCCTAGCCAATGCATTCCGAAAACAATTAGGAGAGGAACTAAATAAGTCCAGATCCGGATCGGTGGCCAGTCCAGTCCAGTATAGGCAAGAAATGAAATGAAATTACAGGGCCATTTCCACTAATGTAACTTTTCCTTAAATCCACTTTATTATATCCAACCTCTTAAAAGACTGCAATCTAAAGCGGCCATTATGTACAACATTTGTTGTTTATGGGAAATAAATAATTGGTATTAGTATCTACAACCTGAAGCCTTATTTTTAACCGACTTCCAAAAAAAGGAGGTTCTCAATCCGTCGCGTAGGTACCTATATTTTTTTTTTAAAACGCTCCTGCTATTTCGGGTAATTTAAATAGTTCGATTTCGGATTTTCGTTTGATGTCCTGAGGCAAGTGATTAAGTGAGGCCACTTTTTGCGGTACGAAAATCAGAAGAAATCGAGCTATTTAAATAGCTCGAATTGACTTAAGCGATTCAAAAACCGAGCCCCTGTGCTTACAGGGTTGTCAATTCCGCGAGCACGTCCCGGACGAGCGGCTCGCGTCCGACGCCGCCGTGTTGGAGATCTACACAAGTTTCCGCGACATCATCGCCATGCGACCGCCGCAGCTGATGTTCCCGGAGAGACTGACTAGATTGGTTGGACGTGGTGAGTGAACGCCCGCGCCGGACGCCGGACGCCGGACGCCGGACGCCGGACGCCGGACGCCGGACGGTAGGACGATATTACTTTTTAGATTGACGGTAGCGGTAGTGACCCGCAGAGGCAGAGGGTATGTTGTACCTATTCAATTCTAAAAATGCCTTTCGATGCAGCGAAAAATTCTGAATTCAACGGTATACAGGTGAACCATTTAAATAGGCCTTAAGGAGGATATCCTAAACTATAGGTAAGTGATAGCGAAAAGTGCTGAAAGGAGTTGCGTCCCCAATTTTGACATAAATTATAATGGTGTATTTAAATTTTTGAATCATTTGTTACCCTAGCCAGAAATCGAACTCTGTCTTTTTGCAAAAAAATAAACATAGGTACTTTAATATTGTACCGATCGATACTGCTGCTGATAAAGATCATATAATATCCTGGAAAAAACATAGTGTGGTAGATCGAGAGAAATGTCTAGTTTTTGATACAGTTACAGCTACGCCGCTCCAACCAACTGAACCTGAAGATTTAAAGATTAAAAAAAAAAACAAAACAATCTTTCCTTTTATCTACAACTAAGGCTTAAATTTATTTTCTAGCGAAAGACGCAACTGTACAAAAACTTAACGCACCGCGATTTTTATTTCGAGCTTCGTACTCAGCATCGGAAGAAATATTATTTCCCTGTTTTGAACAGAGCCTGGCGACGATTCCCCAGGGCGGCTGCAATGCAAGGAGGTGTTCTGGTGGGAAGGCATTCAGCTGGCACCCCCCCGGCCTCCGCTCGGGCTCTTGGGGAAACTCTACACGAGCAACAATAAGTTCAACCGTGAGGAGTGTTGCGTTCGATACTAAAACTTTAGTTTGGTTTTTATGTTTTGTGGTGCGGTGACCGGGATAGGTAGTTAGTTGTTTTTTTGTTTATTTAAAACAATTAGAAAACTTTAATAACATTCTAAATACGAGAAAATGCTAAGATTCGTCCTGTGTATGTACTTGTACTGTGTATGACAGGTACCTGTCAATAAATGCGGAGATCTCAATATTCTACAATAGTAGAATGCAGGATGCAATAGTCTGCAAAAAATGATAATGATAGGTAGTTTTAAAGTGAAAACGGAACAATAGGTAGGTATAGTTGTTTTAAGTGAATTGCAATTATTATTTCAAACAGAATAATAATGTACCTATAGTGGTGTGGTGGCTGCTTTGGGGGTTTTCAGTGTAGTAGTTTATTGGGTTTCGTTTTATCTGTTTGGTTTGGGTTCGAGTGAAAAAAGTTTAAGAGCCCTCGCCCACGGCGACTTTTTGTAGCGATACTAACGCGCTTCTGCATCGATACAGTCGCGAAGCGGTCGCAAGTTGTGTGCCCTCGCCCACGGGGCGCTCAGATTTAGTAGCGATCGCCATTCGATTCAGTAGCGATGCTGTAGCGCGTTGCAAACGCGACTACCACGCGATAGTAGCGATGCAGTCGCGCGTATGCTAAACTCGCGACTGCATCGCTACAAAAAGTCGCCGTGGCGGCGAGGGGTCTAAGAGAAAGATATAAAGTCTAATAAGTTTAGTGTGGTTGTGAAAGGAAACCAGTCTCTTAAGAGACTGGTCTCTCAAGATACTGGTCTCTTAAAATACTGATGGTCTCCTAAGATACTGGTCTCTTAAGAGACTGGTTTACGTGTGGTCGAAAGTTAAATGTTTGTTTGCGTAAGGATTTTTTGAGTAGATCGATAATAAGAAGAAAACAATTTCAGGAACATTACGTAAAATTTCAGAAAATTGTCTTATAAGTGCTGGTATGCGAATCTAAACGGGAAAAAATAGAAAATTGGTTTAGAATAGGCAAAAAAAATCGTGAAAAACTAAAAGGTAGAAAAATATTTTGATTTATTAATTTTCCTAGTTTCGTAAAGACAAGGTCATCGCACCACATTATGTAAAAAAGCAATCGCTGTAAATAATGCTACATAATTGGCAATACATGTAGCATACCATGTGTCACATTAGATGCAAATTGCATTTACTTAGTAACCCACTCTAGCTCTGTACAACGGTTTCTTAGTATGCCACATCTGAAATAATTATATTTTTGATTAATTGATTAGTTACTTTTCCATCAAATTAAAAAAAACGGGTTTCTATTGATCGCGTATAATTTTTAATAAAAAAAAATATACGGATTGCACTCCGGGAGTGCGGACAGAAGTGAAAACTTATTTTGGCGCGTTAACAATTTCGACAACTATTGCACTATCATCATTATCATTAAAATTATTACAATCTAAAATAGAGACTATAATAATATAAAATCATTTATTTCAGATAAAAATCCATATTTGACAATTAAAAAATTAAATTAAATTAAATTGGATTAAATTAGCTTAGATTAGATTCGACGAGAAATAAAATTAAAATAAAATTAAAATAACTAAATTAAAATACATTACAAATTAAAGTCCTTACATTAATATTCTACTTATCTATCTTTTAATTATATGTATATTTTCTTTCAAAATCGTCATTCTGTTCATTAGCCGTCATATGTATGCTATTCCAGTGTCTTATTATAGGACAATCTAACCTTTCCAGCATTGTATTCAGAAGACTGCTGGAGCTCTCCTGTAAACGGCGCATCAGTGAGACTATTCTTTTACGTCTTATTGTGTAAAAACAATCCACTTTAGCCTCTGCAAACATTCCTGACGCGCTGCATACCGTCCCTGTTTCTTTGCAGAACCTTCGTAGCCCCAGCAGCATTCTGAAACTATTATTATACTGGACGCGTAAAGCCTTGATGGCTTTTTTAGTGTAGTTCGTCCAAAGGCTGCTAGTGTAGAAGGTTTGACAGTAAGTTCGGAACAACATTAACTTTACTTGTTTGGAACACCGAGCAAATCTTCTTATCACCATATTAGACCGAACCGCCAAAGCTCTACGCTCCCTCTCAATGTCGTCATTATCAGAAAGATCCTCCGTAACCCAATGGCCCAGGTACTTATATTTTGTGACTCTATTAAGTGGTATATCACCAATTTTGACAGGAGGTACATTACTGGGGCTCTTTCTGCCTGCCTTAAAAACAAGTATCTCACTCTTAGTAGTATTGTACCTTAAACCATGAGCCAACGCATACCTCTCACAAATCCCAACAAGTATGTCAAGAGCTCTGACCGACGGGCACAGCAGAACCATGTCGTCAGCATACGTAATATTATTAACCATCTTTCCGTCAATTGAACAACCGACTCCGGCCCTACTGAGCGCCCCGATCAGGCCATCCACGTAAAGGTTAAAGAGACGAGGAGAGCTCAGTCCGCCCTGCCTGACGCCACACTCCAACCCATACCACGACGAATGCGAGCCAGCCCATCTTACCGTATTACTTTGATTATAATACCAGTATTCCAAGAGGTTCACAACTTCACCCGGCGTATTCGTATCTCTCCGGAGCTTATCCCACAGCATATCGTACGACACCAAATCGAATGCCTTCGACAGGTCCAAAAAGCAGGCATACACAGGAGTATTTCTTGTTGTATAGTAATGAACGGTGTGCTTTAACCTCAGTACTGCAGTTTCAGTGGAGTGTCCCGGCCTGAAGCCGAACTGGCATTCATTTAAATTCTACATGTTTACTAAGCTGACGGTCAAGCAAACCGTCCAGCACCTTTGCCACTATTGTAGCTAGAGAGATTGGTCTGTAATTGTTCCTGTCGGAGGCATCACCTGTCTTGTTTTTTATTATAGGAACAACGATTGTCTGCATTAGCTCATGAGGTAAATACGAATGGATGATACAAACATTATATAATAATGCCAATACTCTGGGCAAATGAACCCCTGCATGTTGCAGATGCTCAATACTGAGACTATCGTGTCCTGGTGATTTACCACGCTTCATGTTCCTAATTACATAAGCTACATCTTTACCTGTAAATGTTATTAAATTACAACTAGAGTCGATCTCAGTATCGGGCGTCCGCAACACGGGTCCAAGTGAAGACTGAACCCTGAAATGATCTTTAAATAGTTCGGCAATCCTGGCCGGCTCACACTCACCCTCAACACTCGCCGGAAGACACGACCCACCTGCCAACTTTTTCGTGTGTTTCCAAAAACTCTTGAAATCTTCACCCTCGTGGTGTGACGCTAGTATATCCATTTGAATTTGCGTTTCGTTATCATGACACCACTTGAGCTTAGACTTAAAAATCCTTCTAGACCCTCTCATTCTATTATAAACCTCCCCCGTTGTAGGTTTACCCAGAGCTACCCATTCTTGGAAGTTAAGTCGTGCCGCCCGGTGAGCCTCACTGACGTACTTGTTCCAGCCTAAAACCTTTTTTCTCCTTCTACCATTCGATTTATTACTACTATAATTAGAAGCCTCTCTCAAACAAGAAATTATATCAGAGTACAACTTATCGATAATTTCTCTATGGTTTACATCTTTACAAAAACCATGAGCACAAGTCTGAAACTGTACTGGAAAATCAATATTTTTTAATCCATTTTCACAAAAATACTTATATTCATTTACTTGCTCTTTATCTCTATCCCTCCATGTCACTTTATTATTAAAATTATTTATGTATCTAACTCTATATGGCAAACTATTGATTTTAAATAAAACTTCTAACGGAAAATGGTCTGACCAAAATACATCATATCTAACCCTAACATCAGTCACACACTGCCAAGCTGTGTCTGTGGTCAGACAGTGATCAAGCCAACTTTTAGAGTTGTCATGACTATCACTTATGAAGGTGTATGTGTCTGATGATAGCCTCAAATACGAAGCACAGAGCCAACTCCGCTCGTCACAAAACTGACGCATTTCGTCAAAAAATAACTCACTAGGATCCGCATTAAAGTCACCGAGCATTATCACCGATTCAATGGCGCAACCCTCAATCACTGCATCGATCTCACCAAGAACATTTGTAGTCATTAAAATTTTTCTGACTATTCGTAGGCATGTGAACAGAAAAAATTAGGGTCTCATTATCTTGAGTAGACACCCTAATGGCTGACAATCTGACGCTACTGCACGGCACGACGGACACCGAAGAGAAAACTCCTTTCTTCCACATTAACGCAACGCCACCGTACGGTCGCCCACGTAGAATGCCCGCCGATGAGTCGACCGCCGATTTACTCGTGTACTCAAAACTGTCATCAATAGAGGCAATGAAATTCAGATCGTGATGTAAGAGCCACGTTTCTTGAAGAGCTATGACGTGTGCTCCTTTACACAGCTCTCGCACGCCCTCTATTGCACTCTTCAAGCCCTTACAATTATAGCTGACCAGCTTAATGCTTTCTTCACTATTTATATCCATTACTGTTTTACATAAGCACCTCTAGCCTCTTTGTTCGGACTTCTTGCTCGTTTTTCGTTAAAGTCTATAAACCGACGGAACGAAATACCTTCAGGCCACATTTGCTCATCCAAAAACGTACTTATTTTGTGGCCCGGCACGAAAACCTTATACGCCCGATATTCCTTCTCTTGCTTCATTTTTATCTCAACAAGTTGTACATTAATTTTAGTTTTACTATATATGTATTCAGTAACATCTCTTTGAGTTGTATTTTTATCCACGTTATTAATAAACAATGGAACTTTTATATCAGCTGCCTTGAATTTTCCGGCCGGGTCCTTAGACTGTCCCTGAATCGTGATGAATCTATTTCTATATCGTTTTCTTTGTACTTCAATCCACTCATCATTTTTGCTATTTACAACGGCATGTTCTTTACTCGTTACATTAGAATACAATGCCGCCGACTCCAAACGATTGTTATCTACACGCCGTTCCGTCCTCTCAGCGCGCCTATCAACAGATGCCGGTGAGGCCGTAGGTAATGCCAATGACGAACCGGTTACAATCGTAGGCATCGCGTTCGAAACCACGGTAGATGCCTCCACGCGTCGCAGCGCTGCATCTGTCGCTTCTAGTACAGCTGCACTCGAACGGTCAGTGTGCGAGAAGGACGGCAACACCTGCGTCTCAGTGCGCTCACGTACCCCTGACGACAGCCGCAGCGCTCGCTCCAAGGTCATTGATCCCCGATCAGCTGTTGAATCTACCTTCTGTTTATTTTCTTGTGCTATATCCATAATTCCAATAGGCCCACTATTTGTTTCACAGATATCGAACTGCTGCATCCGTCTATTAGATCCTCTATTAATATTAACATAATTTAGCGGTTCTATCGTATTGTTATTTACTAACGACGATTGTCTCAAGTTAACGAACTCGTTTTTTAAGGAATCTAACTGCTCCGTTGTTGCATATCTTTGCTTAATATCCTTTACTTGGTCTTGCACAATTAATATATCCTTTAGTAATCTCGATACGTCGATATGGTCGAAAGTTACCGGCGGCAACTTACGAAGTTCTCGAGCAACAAAAATAGGGAAGTTCTCAGCAGGCGTACATTTTATGAGGGCTATGATATCCTCTAGATCTTTCTGTATTTTCACCTCAACTTTTCCCTTCCTCTTCACTTTACTATCCTTCGCCTGCGCCGAATCATAAAGTAAATCCTTAGCAGTTTCAATTTCCTTTGACGTGAAAGTAGTCGCACATAATCTAATAATACTATCTTCATTCATAACATCCACTTGATTTTGAATAAATGCTAATATTTCACTAATTACTAAGTTACAATTCACACACTTTACAAAACTCATGTTTGGTAACTATTTATTTATTCTCGCATCACAATTAGGACGTGCGATGTGCGCGGATGCACGCGAAAGACTTTTACGGCCGGCTGTCAGCCTGATAAC